>CM076255.1:12625019-12627519 GCA_038380765.1 Odontothrips loti
CGGAAAATTACGTCAAGTACAAAGAAGGGACTTTTCATTTTTCTTTCCGTGATCACTCAGACAATGAAATCATGGGATTGCCATTGCAAATGTCGGGGGACCCTGCTCCCCGCCGCGCGTGCAACTTTTCCACTGTTGTTTTTGTTGCTAACTCGTTGTCCGGGAGAGAGAGAGAGAGAGAGAGAGAGAGAGAGAGAGAGAGAGAGAGAGAGAGAGAGAGAGAGAGAGAGAGAGAGAGAGAGTGGGAGAGAAAGGGAGAGAGAGAGAGAGAGCGAAAGGCAAGACAGCGGCCACCGCCATCTCGGAAGTGTAGTGAAAGAAGGACCACCAACCCTGTGCGGCATGCGCTTTTCGAGGAGCTATACACGAGGAAAACAGGGTACCAGACCAGACCTGCGCAGCGCAGAGTCGCGTGTATTTCCGAGCCTTCCGTGTGACAGCTTTGGCGATCCCCCGCCCCGCCTCCCCTCCCCCGCCCCGCCTCCCCTTCCCCCCTCCGCCTCCCCTCCCACGCCCGCGGGGTCTCACGGCAGCCCCTCCAATCTCTTCATGCGAGTCCTCCAAGCGTGACAATCTGACGAGCTCTACGCGCACGTCGTCGTCCTGCACTCCACGTATGCAGAAAACCACCGTGTGTCCGAACCGATGAGAAAGGGAGGGAGTGAGACAGGGACAGAGAGGGGGGGAGGGGGGAGAGAGAGAGAGAGAGAGAGAGAACGAGAGAAGAGAGAGAGAGAGAGAGAGAGAGAGAGAGAGAGAGAGAGAGAGAGAGAGAGAGAGAGAGAGAGAGAGAGAGGGGGGGGGGAGGGGGCAGAGAGACGGGCAGAAAGATGGAGAGAGGATGAGAGAGAGAAAGAGAAGACAAGCCCGAGTGCCGCGCGCGCCCGCACGTCTGCTGCGACGCCGAAGTGAGGGAAGGGCACAAGGGGATACGGATGGCACAGCGGTTTAGTAGGGCAGTAAGACCAATTCCGATGTTTATCTGGCCTCGGCAGCTGTGTGTGTGTGTGTGTGTGTGTGCACGCGTGTGTGTGCGTGTTTGGGTGCGTGCCTGGCTGGCCCTGACCCTTGGCCTTACAGGAAGCTAGGGGCCGCGGGCAGCTGAGGAGAGCTAGGCAGAGCTAGGCAGGGCTAGGCAGGGCTAGGCAGCGGGGAGGGCGAGCCCAGGGGACGCGTTGTCGGAACGGGAAGTGCCCGCCTCCCCCCCCCCCTCCCTCCCCCCGTTAAAAGAAAGTGCACCGCGTGGAAAGAAGAAGTGTACGTCTCTCCGGCGACTAGCCGCCGCTCTTCCCGTCAGCCGCAGAGCGGCGCCTAGAGAGACTCAGAGAGGCTGGAGAGACTCTGAGTCTCTTTAGCGGCGGCCGCGACGGCAGCGCTCTCCAGGGAGAGCCCCGGCGTCGTGAGCGGCCCGGAGGCCCCCCGGACCAGGGGGCCGTGGATCGGAACGGGCAGCCGTCTCCGTGGCGCTGACCGGGCCAAAAGGCAGTCCCGGTGCCCGTTGGTGCCCGGTGGTGCCCGGTGGTGCCCGGCCGCCCCGCCGGCGGGCCGCTTCAAAATAAATCTCGTTAGGTGCGCCCCATTAGCCTCCCGCGACTCCGCCGGGATAAAAACGGACGGCGCAGAGCTAGCAGAGCTAGCAGACGGCAAAAAGCACCTCCGCCACAAGTGGCGGGGGCGGCGGGGGCGGCGGGGGCGGCTGATTCGCCCCCGATTGCGGACCCGAGTACCGGACCGGCGGCAGCCAGGGGCAGCACAAGGGGAGCCCAAGGGGAGCCCCAGGGGAGTCCAAGAGGAGCCCAAAGAGAGCCCAAAGGGAGCCAAAAGGGAGCCAAAAGGGAGCACAAGGCGAGCCCAAATGGAGACGCCGCCGTCGTCGACGCAAATGACCCCGTCGGATTGCTAAGGCAGCAATCCGGTTGTGAAACCAGCAATCCACTTGCTGAACCAACGACGGTCGATTAGCAAAACTAGATTGATGTGTTTACAATCCAGCGTCAGCAATCCCCAGGATTGTAAAACAAGCGCTATCTTTTTCCTCCGTGGTAATTTTTGTCGCATGACGTTGTGTGTGTATTCAGTTTCCCATGTTCGGCTTACCGACCCTCCTGCCCCACCCCCCATCACCTGCACAGGAGTGTCGCGAACCGATAGGGTGCCAGCCGCGTCCGCTCAATCGAATAAGAAACTCCCACCCCGCCCCACTCTCCCGCCCCCGCCCTCCCTCCCCTGCCGCTTCGCCTTTCACCAGTCCATTGTTATGTATACTCCGAGTCTAAGTCCCATTTCCATGTCAGCGGGCAAGCCCGGGCAAGCCTTCCTCAGGCGACGGCGACATGCGAGTGTTGCGCGCTTTAACGGGACTCGGCACTCCAACGAACCCTCGAGCCGCGCGGGCGCTTCGGAAAGAGAGAGGGCAAAAGAAGGGGGCGCGAACGTTGACGAGAGAGAAAAAGAGGGGAGAGTGGCGCAGCGCAAGAATAGGGGTGGCACGTGGAAGGAG
>CM076255.1:12630019-12730019 GCA_038380765.1 Odontothrips loti
TAACCGATATGATCCGATTTTTTTCTTCTCTCTTTCTGAGAAGTGCGAGTGTGGGACGGGCGGATTGGCCGGATCGGGGAGCGAGAGAGTGAGAGACAAAAAGTGAGCGAGGGAGCGAGAGGGACAGAGGGGTGGCCGGCGCGGCAGGCTGTGCTGAATTGAGCTTTGAAAACGACCTGCTGCTGCTGCTGCCGCGTCGGCCGCCCCGGGCCGCAGAGCGGTGCGGAGCGGCGCAGAGAGTGGTCAACCCCATCGTCGCGGCGAATACGTTTCTGCAAAGCGGCCCGAAGCAGCACGCTTCGCCGTCGGCCGCCGGCGGAAGTTGCGTCGGTCTCCAGGGGGCAGAGGGCCGCTGGCCGCCGCCAGCAGGCCAGACGAGCGCTGTGCATAAGCCCCTCCTGATATATACGCAATATGGACGGCGCGGTCTGCTGACAAGGGGGCCCCGGGCCCCGCAGTGTGTCCTGTGCGAAAGGACCTTCCCACTGGGCCGCTTTAAGGGATCGGGGCCCATGCATGACTTATCGATGAGGGAGGACAAACCGTTCCCGGCGAGGACTACACTCCGACCAGCCCCCCGCCCGACCCCGCTGCAGGGAAAATCTCGGTCCAAAAGGGCCTCGCGGCTCGAGTGGACTTCCCACTCTCTCTCTGTCTTTCTCTCTGTCTCTCTCTCTCTGTCTCTCTCTCCCTCTCTCTGTCTCTGTCTCTCTCTCTCTCTCTGTCTCTCTCTCTGTCTCTCTCTCTCTCTCTCTCTCTCTCTCTCTCTCTGTCGCTCTCTGTCTCTCGCTGTCGTTTCGCCAAACAGGGTCCGAGACACGAGCAAGGTGGGAACACACTCACTACTCGAGCCTTAGAGCCCCCGAGGCCATCTCCGGGCTGGCCGGTGCAGCGCAGCCATAGCCCGTTACGGGGGGAGGGAGGGGGGGGGGAACCCCCTCCGCGGAATCGGGCCGAGAGCCGAGAAGGAGGGCAGGCCCGCGCGTTCGCCGTGGAGTAAATGGGAAGAACACCCTTTCCTCTTCGCCACTCCACGCCTAACTGCCCGCCCGCCGCCCCGCGCCGCCCCCTGACTACGCCGCCCCGCCACGCCATGGCGGCCAGAGCCGAGCCGGGCCAAGCAGAGCCGAGCCGAGCCGAGGCAAGCCGAGCCGATCCCGGCCACACTATTAGCTTGATGGCTCGCAACGGCGGCGCTTCAATTTCCTGCACTCTTGCTCGGCGGCTCGGCGCCGGTCCCTGTGCTGCCGCCGCCACTGCCACCGCCGCCGCCGCTGCCGATGCCGCTGCCGCCGCCTCTCGGCAGACGTATTACCGCACGGGTGTCGGACAGCCCCGGCCGGCCGCGCAGGGGCAGGGCCCATGGCATGCTTCCTGCTCTCCAACATGCTCCTCGTGTCGGCGGACGGCGTCAATCAGGCGGCGGCGTGAGCGCGGGGGAAATAATGGCGGTGTTACGCCGCGCCGTCGGCCACCCATAGGCCCCCGTCGGCGCCGGCACGCTCGCCGTCGGCCTCGCACGCGTCATATCTCGGCCGAAATTGTTGTGTGACAAAACTCGACCGGTATTACGGAAAAGTTTGTACCGCCTCCGCTACTGCCTCCGCTACTGCCTCCGCTATACTGCCTCCGCCCGGCCTCCCCCTCTCTCTCTATCCCCTCTCTCGCTCCCTTCCACTCATTGTACGCGATGTCACGTGGAATGTTTCATCCGAGTAAAATTGCAAAGTTTTCCGCCCGAAACTTTATTGCCGATGTGACGCCCCTTGGGCCTCCCCCGTGGGCCCCCACGTGGGCCCGCCGCGCCGACCTGGCCGACGAGGGTCATGGAGGCGTGACCTCATGCCGGGGCCCTTTCCCTCCCTCAGGAACACATACAACTCCAAAGCGCGCGGGAATCCATGACTACCAAACTGGGTCACGCCGCGCATTGAGGGCCCGTGCCACCGCCGCCAGGGGTGCCAACCTGCTACCTGGCGAGCGGCCGAGCCCAGAGCGCGTCGGGTTGGTATCGAAAAACAATCGGCGCGCATCATTTATTTGAAAGAACAAATGTGAACGCCGACACGACAAAAGCGCGCGTGGAATATAAACGGCAGGCAGCAGCCTACTATTTTAACGCCCGGCCATCAAAAGGGCCGCCCTGTCGTCCCTTTAACGGCGCTGATGACGGGTGTTGGTGGCCCCAGGCAGCAGCAGGGAACTGGACGCGTTGTAAAAAAAAAAGAAGAAGAAAAAATTCTCGGGGAAAGGAAGGATGAAGCCACGAAGTGTCGATAAAACGGGCGTTGTTGACTCGCCACGTCGAAAGCGTTAGGGGGTGCAGGGCCAGGGCCACTAGGCCACTAGGCTCACCCAACAGAACGGTTCCCCGGCAACGTGGTGTCCGCGGAAGAGTCAACGGTAGCCAACGACGCTACCAATTCTAACTTCCTCGTTTCCTTTCAGAAACGTTCACGTGAGCCCACACTGTAAACGTAGCAATGATGATCATTCTTTAAATTGTAATGATGGTTAAAATTTGTTTAATGTCAACACTTGTCGCGTCGATACTCGCGTCGATACATTTGCAATATTAGCACATGTAAGAGTTCCGAAAAAGTGATCGTCTCGAATTGAATGGTGATCATTACTCTTCCATTTACAGTGCACTTGGGGGAGTCCTGGTGGCAAACCGATGAGACCAGCTCATGCAGGCCTCGGTGCTGGTCTATCATCATAAGTCTCTCCATCGTTTCCAGTGTGGTCTGTGCCCTGTGCCCTGTCGGACTGTCGTGTTGTACCCACCGGGCGCCCGCGGCCAGTCGAGAGGCGGAGGTTGGAGCCTGGCGGCTTCTGCTGCTGCTGCTGATGATGATGATGATGATGCTGATGATGATGATGGTGGTGGTGGTGGTGGTGGCTGTGTTGGTGGTGGCGATGGTAATGATGATAGACGGGTGGCTGGTCTCTCGGCTACCAGCTGCAACACGACACAAGCAGAGCGGATGTGTGTCACAAGGACGATAATGAAGGAGTATATGAACAAACAAACAAACACACACACACACACACACACACACGCACGCACGCACACACACACACGCACACACACGCACACGAACAGAGAAGGGTCGTTAAAGGGGAAAACACTCTAGATAGAACTCCCACGTAGAGAATCACGGCTTCTAGAAATAGAAATAACGCAATCAAGAGGGTCACAAAACTCGAGTGAGCCGCTATTGGAACGTGTGCGCTTTAGTTGTTGTTCGCAAGCGACCAAGGCACCCTCCAGTGCACTCACCCCTCCTCCCTCTCTCTCTCTCTCTCCCTCTCTCTCTCCCTCTCGCTCTCCTCTCTCTCTCTCTCTCTCTCCCGCTATATAATCCGCTCCCTCCCTCTCTCTCCCCCTCGCTGCTCTGGTCCATTCTGCTCAGGCCAGGAATAACGAAATGACGGATCTGCCTCCAAGAGGGTCGTTGGTTGCCTTGTATGCAGCGACACGGTGAAGGAGGGCGGGCAGACCGAGCTGGCAGCCGACTGCCGGCCCCGGCAGCGCTGGCAGCGCGCGGCTCTCGTAAGGCTGCCCAACCCCCCAACCTTTTCTGTTTTTATAAAAATAATATCAAGACGGCATCATACAATTTGTGTTCTTTTTATTCTGTATCATCACCAACCATATCTCGTTCCAGCGGGCCGGTAAAGCCGTCTTTCTCAAATTTAAAATGTCTTTTCAAGCGAAGATCTTGTGGCTGCACCACCGCGTCTTCGCGTGGTTCATTTTCGTCTCTCAACCTTCACTTCTCCCGAACGAGACTACTCCTCCTCCAGCACCGCGTGCATTCCGTCAAGGCGTCCCTCTCCTCCTCCCTCTTCTTCTCCTCCTCCGCGGTGCTTCTGCTGGCGCGCTTGTGGCTAATCCAGCAATTCCCATTCGCTGTTTACGATCAGCATAAAGAAATCACTTGCAGGGGGCCGCGTGCCCGGGCTGCGCAGAGCGTACAGAGGCAGCGGGCGGGGGAGAAGAATGGTGGCAGCAGCAGCAGCCAGGCAATGGGGGCAGTGGTAACCATACACAGCCACAATTCTCATGGCGCGAAAACGAAAATGATCGCCTTTGGAATGAACGTAAATATAAATACATGGCCACTCCATGCAGAATGCAGCGCGGTCAACAAGGAAAATCTCAGCGGTGATGAATGCGTGCGTGTGTGGCTGTTTCTGAAATCCCAGAAATCCCTGGCCCCCAGTCCCCGCGCCTCCCCGCCACCCCACGGAGGTCCTGCCGAAGGACAGAGTCAGGCCGCGCCATCCCCGCCAGCCCTCGGCAGCGCGCTCCTTGTTTTTATGGCAGAGTTTGCGTGCTTTATGGGTCATCTTTTTTATTGACTTTTTGTGGTTTTTGATCTGCTTTGGCTAACATATGCGAGCGGGGCGAGGGGCGTGACGTGGTGTGGGCGTTGGAGGGGTAGAGGGTGGGGGGTAGGGGGTGAAGCAGGCCGGGGGGGGGGGGGGGGGGGGGCTGTTGACCCTCCGCAAGGCTGGAGGAGGTGAGTGAGGCATGGCGGGTGGCGAGCTCTGGGCCGGGACCATCGCGGACTCACTAGAGAGAGAGAGAGAGAGAGAGAGAGAGAGAGAGAGAGAGAGAGAGAGAGAGAGAGAGAGAGAGAGAGAGAGAGAGAGAGAGAGAGAGAGAGAGAGAGAGGTATAGAGCAGAGTACTTGTTAGCTGTACTATTTGAGGATGAATATGGAAATGAAGTGTGTGGTGGAAGGAAGCCGGGGGAAGGGGGTCAATGCCGTGGCCTGCAGAGCACAGGCAGCTTTGCGCCTCGTGTCATGATGTATGTGTTTGAGCCCGCCAGTTTATGTGCATATCACTCTCAGCAGCACTTGGCTGTTGTGTGTGTGTGTGTGTGAGAGAGAGAGAGAGAGAGAGAGAGAGAGAGAGAGAGAGAGAGAGAGAGAGAGAGGGGGGGGGGGGGAGAGGGTGTTTGCCCAGTAGTGAGGAGGGAGGGAGATAGTGGTCGCGGCTGGGTCCTACTACTGCTGTCCGAGTGCGTCCATCACCGCTGTGCCTTTACTTTCGCGCAATTCGCTCTCTGCAGCGGCGGTCACATAGGTTCGCTTCCCCGCGTCTCGTGCACATTATTTTCTGGCGCATTCTCTCTCTCTCTCTCTCTCTCTCTCTCTCTCTCTCTCTCTCTCTCTCTCTCTCTCTCTCTCTCGCTCTTTCTTTCTCTCTCTCTCTCTCTGTCCGTCTTCGCACTTTGGTCTCTTATCACTTGAACGGCCAGCCAACCGTGCCGCGCTATCGAGGAGCGCGCGTCCCACGAATGACTAACGAACAGAAATAAACCAAAAAACAGCAGCAGCATCAGCAGCAGCAGAGAGTACTCCAGGATAGCTATGTCTCGCTGCTCCTCGCCTCCCGGGAGGTTGTTGCCGGTAGAATAATTTTCAGCGCGGAATGAAATCAAAAGTTTCCCCACCGGCTCTTCCCGCCGTGTCAGTGTTTGGCTTCTTCTCCGGAGTGCCCCGCCTGGCCCCGCCTGGCCCGGCCCCCCGCGAAGCCCCGCTCGACCGTCGCTGCGCCCTGGGAGTTTGCCTTCCCGGCAGCGCACTGCTGCCAAATGATAAAAAGGACGGAATTTATGATTCTGAAATAATTTTATTTATTCACCCATTTAATTTTTTTTTCAATCCGAGGATATTTTCTGACTTTAGTTTCATGGTTGATTTTTATTTCGCGTACGGCGCCTGGGTGGGTAGGCAAAACTCGACTCCTGAATGCACGTGTGTCGTGCGGGCTGGCCTAACCCAGCATTCGCAGGCGCTTGTCTCTCTCCTGCACAAACACAGACAACGCACACATAAAAGAAATCGTTTGGGAGGATTCGGGCACAGACGATGCCCAAAATGAACAAACTTGTGTGTAGAGTCGTGAATCATGGCAGGGGTTGAAAACTATTGCGTCTGGCAGGGACAGGGCCCTTGGCAGGGCGGCGCACACCATGCAGGCCCAGAGGCGGGCAGGCGGCGGGCCCAGGCCCATAGGCCGTCGGGTTGGACACAGTTGGGCTCGGCCCCGCCTCACCCTTTTGCACTTCGGCACTTTGTCCCTTCTTGCCTTTTCATCGGCGCCAGGAAGAAGGAAATGTATGGCCAAGGTCCAGCTGTCAAATCAAAAGTTGAAAATCCTTTTCGAATCGCCCTCAGATTCCGGCGCACACGGCGGCCGGGCGGGATGGGGAAAATCGGGGGAAAAGAGGTTTTGGCATGCAAGGCACGGATTGAGATATCGCCGATGGAGCCGTGGGGGTGGGGGTGGAGGGGAAGGGGGGGGGGGCAGTGATCCTGGAGGAGGCAAAGTCAAGGGATTGGAAGTTGTAGGCAGTCTGAGAGGCCGAGTGCCTCTGGGTGCCCCCCTCCCCTCCCCCAGCTGGCTTGTAACCCCCGGCTAAATTTGTTGCCAACTATCAGATAGCAGGGACCCTCCAACACAACACGCCCAATTCGCGCGGGCCGGCGGGGCTGGGAGGCGGACGCGAAGACTCGAGTCGCACTCGTGTAATTTAATGCGAATCACGATGACAAATGGTTCGTGAAAAATTACTGATCCGTCATTTACGGTAACCCTTTTTTTCTGAGAGAGAGAGAGAGAGAGAGAGAGAGAGAGAGAGAGAGAGAGAGAGAGAGAGAGAGAGAGAGAGAGAGAGAGAGAGAGAGAGCGTGTTTAGGTAGATTTCCCTGTTTCCTCCCATTTTCTCCGACCCGTACACGTCAACCTGTTTGTGGGTCGCCTTCTTATTCTGCAGCGGCGTGCCGCGTCTGAATTTTTTTCGTGAGGAGGAAATATGATTGAGGGGTCAGAAAAAAAGAGAACAAGCCGTGAGATTATTGTGTCGGATGAGAAGAGGAGGGAAGGGCGCGGGGTGGGGGGCTTCGGGTGAGTCGGTCGGAGCGGCGAAGCTGCTGCCTGGCGCGGTAAGCGTTAAGTAATTGAATGGAGAGTGGGGCGGGAGCGGCCCACCGGATATCGGCAGGGAGAGACTGTTCATCGCCAGCCAGAGATCAGCGGCGACGCTTTGTCACAATGTAGACAGTCTCGACACCGAAATCTCTCTCGGTGGAAAAACCTATCCCGACAGAAAAATCTGTCTCGACGGAAATACATATCTCGACGAAAATACATATCTCAACGGACAAATCAATCTCGACGGGCAATTCTGTCTCGATCGAAAAATAGATCTCGACGAAAAAATCCATCTCGATGGGAAAATCTGTCCTGACGGAAAAATCTATCTCGACAGAAAACATTCTTATCTTTGTAATCCCATACGACAATTTAAATCGCGTAACGAAAGCCTCCAGCGGGGTGTGGCGGGCGTTGTCGCGTGACCTTGCCTACTAATAAATCGAAAAAAGGGAAACCCCCAATTTGGGATCAGGTTTCGTGAGTTCTATTTCTTTTGCCGAACGCTGCACTGACACTGGTAGTCCTTACTGGCCGGCGTGGCGAGTTTCCTGCTGGGCTCGTTATTCCGGAAACCGGCCGGCCAAGAAGTTTCTCCGAAGTAGTTTGTTTTATTCACGTCGACTGGCCGTGCCCCCCTCTCTCTCTCTCTCTCTCTCTCTCTCTCTCTCTCTCTCTCTCTCTCTCTCTCTCTCTCTCTCTCTCTCTCTCTCTCTCTCTCTCTCCCTCCCCGATATTCTTGCTAGCTGCCTTACCAATTATTTTCCCTCTCCGACCAACGTGCATAATGTAGAAGAGTTTCGGCGGCTGGCCTCCCTCATACACTGCCCACAGAAAGGTGCAGCAGAGTAGGGGAGGAAGAGAGAAAGATGTTTCCGGAAGTTTGGGCGCGCAATATACCAATCGCAAGGCTGAAGACGGTCCCGTTGGTTCTGGTCCTACTCGACAAAAACTCCAATTTCCTCTGCACATGACCCAACAAAATCTTCCTTATCCACTTTCGCTGGAGGGCCGACCATAACATTTTTTTTTTCACGCTCCGTTCCGTGGCGTCCGATTATACCGCCGGCAGCGTTGCGTAAATTGTGAACTCGGTCGCGTTATTTATCCCCTAATGTGTCGCGGCCACGCACCTCTGCCGGATATCCCCTGTATGGGGATCCGCGGTGCTCCCCTGGCCGCTGTGAAAGAGTGCGTCCCCCCGCCCCCACAGAGGTCATGAAGCACCCTTACCCCTCAAAAAAAATATATGTAAAAAAAAAAAAAATTGCGGATAATGGTTTTCCCAGGTCTCCCCAGACCATTTTCCAGAGTTTTTGACACCCACACCAGGGCGCGAGGGGGAGAGGCGGCGGGGAGGGAGCGGGAGGGGAGGGGGGAGGGGGAGACACTGCGGCCGGACGTCGCTGCACGCGAATCGGATGGAGAATTTATGCCGCCGGGCGCCATAAATTTATTGCCTGTGTACACGACGGCCTTGGAGAGTCGCGGCGCAGCAGCTTCGCGGATCGTGCCCTCCCCCCTCCCCCTTCCTCCCCCTCCCTCCATCCCCTGAGCAGTCCGTTACGTGCTCTGTGCACGACAGTGTGTGCCTAACCCAGTACGAAAGCCCATCGATGGCCCGGCAGCCGGGCGGTGGTCGGGAGGGGCTTATCTGCCGGGCAGGACGACGGGAGCCGTGTCGTCCGGGCGGCCTTCGAGAGCCCCTGGGAGACGTCGGCGGCGCTGTTGACATGGCAGGGTGGTGGCACGCAGCACACATCGTTCCTCACGTTTGATAAAGGCGGACACGGTAGAAAAAAAAAAGGAAAAAAAAAACTTGAAAAGAAACTTTGGCGGGTTTGTTTTTAAGTTTGCGGCCGGCTGGCTGGCTTTGTTTTCAGGCCGGCTTCCTAGTCATGGACCCCCCGCGGTCCCCTCACTCTGCCCTCTCACTCACACGCGCCACACATTACGCACACATTGCGGTAGGACTGGCAAACACTCACATACAATTTCACACACACAGACACACACAGGGACACGGACACGTAGGCAGGTAGGCGGAGGCTGAGGGTAAACTTGAGCGTGTGCTCGTTACCCCCAAACTACCAAACGGTTAGTCAATGCGCGTAATAACCCAGTGGTAGAGTGGAAGGGCTTGTGCGTGCGCGCGCGCGCGCGTGTGTGTGTGTGTGCGTGCGTGTGTATGAGCGGTGCATGTTTGTGCAGAAGTATGGCGCACGTCCGCCTCCCTGTGAGTCTGTGTGTGTGTGTGTGTGCTCCACATTGTGTTTAGCAGATAGAATAGATAGCACGTACACGCTCTTGCTCCCCTTTAAGTCACGTGGTCGTTGCCAGCCAATCACGAAGCACTTGCCTCCGGGACACAAATAATTTGGAGGAAAATTTTCGTGAACGTACGAAAATATTTTCCTCACGGCAAGAAATGTTTTTTCCCTCTTAATGGTCCCTGAATAGGAGGCCGTATTCCAGGGTTGAACTCGGCTGCGGTCGATGAGGATGGGTAGTGCAGAGATAGCTATTTCTATAGAAACGGCGAGGAAGCAGTACTCTACTGATGTCCAACAGGGCTGGCTTGGCCATCAGCACTGCAGGCTCTCTCTCTCTCTCTCTCTCTCTCTCTCTCTCTCTCTCTCTCTCTCTCTCTCTCTCTCTCTCTCTCTCTCTCTCTCTCTCTCTCTCTCTCTCTCCTGCAGACACCATAAGGTATAGAATGGGAAGGCAGGGTTCCCTCAGAGCCAGACCGAATACAATCCCCGAATCCTCGAGTCGCTCCCAGTGTGCCCCCCCCCTTCCCTTCCCCCTGTCTGTGCGCTACCGTCTTTGCCACGCCGCACGCTTCGCCACCAAACTTCGGCGCTCCGGTCGAAAGTTGCCACATAAAGGGGAAAGAGATAGTCGCGAGTGTGAGGAGGACACGAGGATGGCTGGAGGTGGGAGAAAGACAGGAGAGAGAGAGAGTCAGATACAGAGAGGGAGGGAGGGGGGGGGAGGATAGGGGTGAGAATTCCCCGCCAGAAGGCACAGGACAGGTAGTTGGCGGCCCCCTCTGCCCGCTCTGTCCCTACCGGTCCCCCCCCCCCCCCCACCGGCCCACACACGGACGCAACATATGGTTCGGTAATAATCGAGTGACTCAAAAGCAAACAATCCCCTTTACGGCCCCGGAGCAGGCGGCAGCCCAGCCCTGGAGGCCCTGGAGGCCCTGGAGGCCCTGGAGGCCCTGGAGGCCCTGGAGGCCCTGGAGGCCCTGGAGGCCCTGGAGGCACCCTGGAGGCCCTGGAGGCCCTGGAGGCCCTGGAGGCCCTGGAGGCCCTGGAGGCCCTGGAGGCCCTGGAGGCCCTGGAGGCCCTGGAGGCCCTGGAGGCCCTGGAGCCGGCCCCGGCGTGTGGCCCAGCCGGGCTGGAATTATGAACAGCGCCAGGCGGTGCGTGAAAACTTGTCGCCCAGCCGGGAGGAGCGGAGGAGCGCCCTGCTGCGAGTCTCCAAAGGGGCCGCCGTCGCCCGAGGACCGCCATTTTCAATTACTGTGCTGCAGCGGGAGCGGGACAACTGCTATCCGCTCACATAAGGATACCCAGCACGTATAGCGTCATATTTCGTGGTCAGTCATAGATGTACTCTAGTCAATTCTTCTCAATTAAAAAAAATATCGCTAGATTATCGAACTTTTCGCTGGTCCAACGAATTCTGACCTTCCAAAATGCGTCTCAATATTTTTTCGATGCCAGCAAATTTTTCGCTGTCAGCGAAATTTTTTGTTTGGGTTAGCAAATTATTTCGCGCTAGATCAGCGAAAAAATCTGGATACGCATGTTTAGCGAACATTTTATCTTCCTCCGTGAGCAAAATGAAATGATCGAGATTGGCCCTCGAATTTGACGGGGTTGGGATTTCGTCCTGGACTGCGACTTTTGCCCGAGTCTGACGGTGAGCTGGGCTGGAGAGTTTACAAGTTGTCTCGGCGGCCGCACTGCGACGGGCGCGCGCTGACGCACGCCGTTCCCGTAACGACGGTTTTCAACAGACTTTGGATGGCGCCTGGCGCCACGGCCATCGCCGTGCTGAGCTCAGCGCCGCCGCAGCTGGCGACGACGAGGCCGCTGCAGGTGTTTCTACGTGTAGTACGAGAGCGACGGGGGGGGGGGGGGGGGGGGCGCTAGGGTATGGACTCAGTGTATACAACGCCCCGACACTGTGTGTGAGAGTGGTGTTGTTGCTGCTGCTGCTGTTGTGTTCTGACATGCCGCGCGCTAACGAGCAGTGTGTGTGGCAGCAGCAGCAGTCGAATTATCGGAAAGCGGGGGCGAACACGGATAATTACGGCAAGTAGAGCGGCGCGCACTACTTGTTGCTGTTGCACTTGAGCGCGCGCGCGCGCGCACGGTGCAGCCAAATATCATCATCTCGAAATTTTTCATCATCCTTGCAGCGTATTTTTGCTGTTGTTGTGGGTCACCATTGCCCCGCGACGTTCATTAAGAGAGCGCTTCCCGCCTGCTGCTGCTGCTGCTGCTGCTGCTGCTGCTCCTTCAAAACCTAAAGCGAACGTTCGTTTTGTTCCGGCCCGATAAGGCCCGCCCTATCTGCCTGCGGATGTAAACGATTTGTGTGGGCTGGTTGTGGCCGTGCTGTCCGTGCCGTTCCGATGAGGTCGGGGTCACCACCGCTGCCCCACTATAGACCCGACCGGACCCGGCCATTCCAAGCGGCCCAAAGCCCACAGCCCCGCCGGGCGAGGCAAGGTGCAGGCCGACCAAGACGGATTGGAGTCCCCTCCCCCACCCCTGTCCACCCTCCCTACACACTAAATTCTTATGAAGAATTTTATTCAGAAGTTACAGACGCTTTTGCACATGCGCTGAGCTCTGCATAATATTGTGCGTAATAAGGGATAATTTGTCCATAATATTGTGCGTAATAACGGACAAATTATCCGTTATTACGCACAATATTATGCAGAGCTCGCCGCACGTGCAAAAACGTCTGTAACTTCTGAATAAAATTCTTCATAAGAATTTAGTGTGTGCCTCCTCCCTTAACCGCCAACTTCTGCTACACACTGAATGTCACGAACAATTTTTGCCCCACGGAAGTAAAAAGACAATAAAAAAAAATCGCAATTTCCGTCACGTGCCTGATTGGTGAAATTTCTACCTCGGAATGACGGTGACAATTGTCCTGTTTTTTTTTATTCGTTTCTCTCCAGCTTTTAAATCGCAGCAAAACATATAAAAATAGTGTGACACAGTGATGACATTTAGGGTTCGCGCGGCCTCTTCGCCGAGCGCCGCTGCTCTTGTCCGCCGCACCGCCTTGGGAGCTGGGGGGAGGGGGGGGGGGCTGACCGGCCGCCGCCCAGCTCTCCCGGGTCAGTACGGATTACCGACTTCCGGGCCGTTTAAGTAAGAAGTTAACGGGTGCGGTGGGGAGGCTAAAGAGGACGGCCCGGCACTGGCCGCTCTTCTCTCGGGAACCAGAGCCGCCCGCCCGCCCGCCCGCCCGGCCAGCCCCTCGCCGGGGTCAAGTTATTTCACTTGGGAAAATTGAAGAGGGTTGGTTAGCGCGCCGGCCAGCCTCATAAGACGAGTCCCGGAGAGAGGGTCCTCGGGCGCTACTCGGCTTACGCCCCCGGGAGCGCCTGCCTGCCTATGGGCACGGCGGACGAGCGGACAGGAGACGGGGCCGACGGGCAGGCCGACAGACTCAAAGCGGTGTAAGCACTCTCGGGCCTGACCGAATAAAAAGTAACAATGGGTAAAGGGGGAAAGGCGTGCGGGGTTAGATATGGACATCGGAATGGACCGAACGTTCGCACACACGCAGGCACACACACACACACACAGAAACACACTCACACACACGGGGTGGAGTGGGAGCGAGACGACCAGCCCCCTTGCTCCATCCGCTGCTTACCCCGCCCTTCGCCCTCCCGATACGAATGGGACAAGGTAATAGGACGAAATGGGCGAGAAAAGTGAGGGCGCAACGGTAGCGTGAGCGGGAGGCTGTTGGCGTCCTCAGTGCAGCAACTCAATGCTCTGGGCCGGATTAAGTCTTTAAAGGGGTTTGGGCAAGGGAGCAGAGAGAGAAAGGGGAGAGAGAGAGAGAGAGAGAGAGAGAGAGAGAGAGAGAGAGAGAGAGAGAGAGAGAGAGAGAGAGAGAGAGAGAGAGAGAGAGAGAGAGAGAGACAGAGAGAGAGACAGACAGACAGACAGACAGACAGGAAGAGAGACAGACAGACGCAGAGAAAGAGAGAAGGGTGATACTATCTGTGCGCCAGCATTATCGAACACCATCGCACGTAACACTTCATCGCACCGCGGGTTCATATACCACAGCCCCCCGCGGAGGTTTTTCCCGCGAGTATTCCGCCTTTGCAGCAGTTCGCTGACCCCTTCGCTCCGATCCGCCCCGCCCCCTCCGAGTGGCTCATTACAGGCAACGGCAGAGCAGGCAGTGGCGTTGCTGCCGCCCCCCCCCCTCCCCGCTCCCAACCCAACCAGGTGGGACTGCTTGCCAGGGGTTTTGCTCGGCCCCGCTTCTCCTTCGCGGGGGGGGGGGGTTGGTCTCCAGGGAGGGAAAATGATCCGTTCCATATCGATAATGCGAGCGAAAAAGTATAGTAGTGGTCGGGTCGGGGTGGGCCGTCGGGTATGACGGTGCTCCCACAGCCCCCGCGGCCCCCGCAGCCCCACAGCCCCCCGCAGCCCCACAGCCCCCGCGGCCCCCGCAGCCCCACAGCCCCCCGCAGCCGCTCGCAGCCCCCACGCTTCCCATGGGGGGCTGCAGGGCCGGCGCGGACTAGGTTTCCTCTGTTATCGCTCATTCCATCGATGGCGGCTGCTGCGCTGCGCGGTCAAGTTACACCTTCCTCTCTTTCTCTCTCTCTCTCTCTCTCTCTCTCTCTCTCTCTCTCTCTCTCTCTCTCTCTCTCTCTCTCTCTCTCTCTCTCTCTCTCTCTCTCTTTGTCTCTCTCAGATGTTTTCTAGCCCCTCCTCCGTTTCGCTCCCAAGGGGCGGCATAACAGTGGCGGGCGCGCTTCCTACGGCACTCCCCGGTAGCAGAACTCCCCGACGCAATACCAACACACACACACACACACACACACACACACACACACACACACACACACACACACACACACACACACACACACACACACACACACACACACACACACACAAATAAAAAAATAAAAAAAAGGGATTACGTTGTCATGTTTTGGCACCTAAATTTCGTAACTTTCTCCGAGCATTATCTGTGAGTATGTTTCATCGGAGGTTTCTCGAATAACAAGCAACACCACGTTCCGGTGGTCAGAGTGAGCCCACGGCGGGCAGAGCGGGAGGGTGCGAAGCGAAGAGAAGGTCGGGGACTCGTCGGGAGACCCGCAGACCCGCACACACCGACACACCAAGTGCAGCGCTGGCGGCGGGGGTCGAGGGTCCCCTGCCCCGGCCCGGTGGCTGGCTGGAGATCAAGTTATGTTATTACACAAAGGCCGCCCCCACGCCTCGGCACATTCCTCGTCACCCTCCGGGTCCCCCGGGCCCTCCTCCGGGTCCTCCGGGTCCTCCGGGGTGTAGCGCCGGCCATGATGGACCCTAGACCGCCCCCGCAGTCCGACGTCCCCAAGGCCACCCCGGGAAAAATCGGACGGCCGTTGAACAAACAAACAGACGTCGTCCCCCGCGTACGTTTGTTCTTGGCCCTGCCGCCCTGCCGGCCTCCTCAAGCAGCGAGCCTCATGTATGCGGCCAGGGCGGCCGCCTGCGGGGTAGGCACGCCCGCCTGACACGGCTGCTCGGCGGGACTGCCTACACTCACGGCTGACAGCGCCCGCCTGCGGGGTAGGCACGCCCGCCCGACACGGCTGCTCGGCGGGACTGCCTACCCTCACGGCCCGGCCGGGTCCCTCGAGGAAAGGTATTCAACCTCAAACGGAGAAAAACGACCTGCGCCGGTATTTGAACCCGGGCGGCTGACATGGTATTACATTGATGCGGCCGACGGCCTCGGCGACGTGAGGAGAGATATGGCGAGGGGTTGGGGGGAAGCAGAGCGGGCCGGGACCCTAATGCACGCGTGCAGACAAAGTAGATTCCTCCGGCAAATGGGAGCACACAAAGAGCAGCAAAAAGTGTGCAGGCGCGCGAGTGTGTGTATGTGTGGGTGTGTGTGTATGTGGGTGTGTGGGTGTGCGTGGGGGGGGGGGGGGGGGACGGGCGCCGTGGTGGGAGGGGCTAAGAGGGGCGCGCCGCGCAGGTAAGGGAGAAGGCCCGCAAACGCACGGCTCTCAAGGCAGACGCAAGGTGATTTCCATATCAATTTCCATCCAGCAGCTTGCAAAGGGACTCGGCAGTCATGCTATTACTGAGGATGGAGCAGGAGCCGGGGCGGGCGGGCAGGGCCAGACGAAAAGCGAACGGTGTATCGAGGAGAAAAGTTTGTAATGGAGGAGCCGACCGCAACCAACTATTCTCTCTCAGGTGAGCCAAACTCGCTTTCTCAGCTCGGGGAAGAGGAAGAGAGAGAGAAAGGAGAGAGAGAGAGTCCATGAGAAACAAGTAGTCCATCGCAATAACGTTTAATAAAATAAATATTGCGTAAAGTTGGACTACTAAAAAAAGTGTTCGAAGAAAGTCGTAGTAGTAGTCGTAGCTTTATGCTTTGAGAGCGCAAGGAGAAGTAAATGCAAGCACAGAAATGAAGTGACAGAACAGATACCTCGCTAAAGACTTGCGACTTGCGTTGAAAAACGTCGTGAACGTTGTAAAAATTGTCAAAAAAAATATATGAAAAATAGCAGAAAATTCACGTGAAGTATATCTATTTAACCCGACGCGGGAGAGCGCCCCCCAAATATTTTCCCCAGGGACGGTGAGGCCTGGCTGGTGGGGCCTGGGACGCAGCGGTCGCGATGCACTGACGGCAGCCAGGCGGAAAGGCTACGGGAGTTAACGGGAGGTGCTCGGTCTACGTCACAACTACGCCTCACTCTCGTGTATCGCAGAGTACGCGATTACTTCCGCCTCGCTCATTCGAGAAGGCGACCCCCTCCCCACCACCGTCCGCGGGCCCGTAGGCCTCAGCCTGTCTAGAGTCTAACGGAAACGCGCGCCGCGCGATAGGTTTGCCTGTCTAGCAAACCTCGTCTAGTCCGGGGAGTCCGGCTGGTGGCTGGGCTCAGCAGAACCTTGTCTAGGTCAAGCGCAGGCTAAAAAAAAAAAAGAAGGACGGAAACCGAAGTTTTGCAGTCGAAATTCCTTACCAAAAACAACACCACCGAAAACAAAATAAAAGAAGAGTCATAAAATTTTACTTCTACCGCGGAGAGAAAGCGCCGAAACATTTTCCCCCTTTCATGGTAGGTGTGAGAAAGTGGGGTATAAACAACCCGCAACTGAGAGAGTGTGTGTGTGTGAGAGAGAGAGAGAGAGAGAGAGAGAGAGAGAGAGAGAGAGAGAGAGAGAGAGAGAGAGAGAGAGAGAGAGAGAGAAGGGGGGGGGGGGGCGGCAAGGCGAGGAGTGCGAAAAAAAGGGAGCAGGAGTAGGCGGCGCAGCATGCTTCAGACACAAAGCACAAGAGTCCGCTCGAGAGGCCATTCCACGTTTCTGGACTGTGGCGTCAGTTTTCACAAGGACGCAAAAGCACTTGCATCCCCTCCTCATCCCCTAACAAACAAGGCTGCCATCCCCTTCCCTCCCCCTCCATCCTCCGTCTAGGAATTCTCTCTCTCACACACTACGCAGCAGCAGCTCATGAAGCTCCATTCCCATCCTTAATTGAATTCATACTTAGGCATTAAATTGAGGACCTCAGCCCCCTGTTTACATGCCCTCCCCGCCACCTCAGCCACCCTCCACCGTCACCAGTCCTTCCCTCGAAGAAAGCTCTGCCATAAAAAAAAATACAAAAAAAAAAAATAGTTACCTCCAAGGCACTACACATATTACCAAGTTTGCAACTTTACACGCGAATTTCCGGTGAGATTTCTTAAGCAGGCAGTCATCGTGGTTACCATCATTTGTTGTGAGTGTACGGCGGGCCCTCGCCGCCGTGTTCCGCAACATCGCGGCATAATGAAGCGCTAACTTTCACTGCCGCGTCTCAACAAGTGTCGAGAGCCGAGTGCAGGGCAGAGCCCACGGCCGCCCATGGCAGCCCGAGCCACTTACCGCCCTGCTCCGAAATTAATGAAAACCGGAAGTGAGAGTAAGGGAAGGGGTGGCGGCGGCGGATGTACGGCATTTCCTGATTAAAAATTTTCACGCGCGGCAAACAAGCGCGGCGCGGCTGCGCTCGGCGGCGGCCGATAGTCGTCGCGTCCCGCGGCTCCCTGATTAAATCCGCCGCTGCAGCATTCAGCTCACGGCTGAATTTTTCATAAGACGATAAAGCGCTTCTCGTAATCGATCGGACCGCGAAGTCGTCGTCCAATCCCCGCGCGCTGTCGTCCCATCTCGCTGCGCGCACCGAGTGCTTAGGCACCCCGCCGATGAGCCTCCCTCCCCTAACCATGCAGCTTCTGAACCACGATGGTACTCGTGGAGCGGGAGGCAGGTCCCAGGACAGTTTTTATAAATATTCGCGAAAAATAAAATATTGTTTCGCTCGCCCAGTTGATCTGGACCAGCGCTGAAACATCATGTCGACGTAAAAAAGCTGGCCCGTCCCTCCGTGTAACCTCCGTGCCACTTCCGCTGCGCTCCACCGGCACCTCGGTTCGATAGGGGACTTGGCCAGCTTGGCCTGCCGGCGACGTTTGTGGGGGCCTTCGGTCCTCGGCTCAATTCTCCCTGGAAGACCCCGACAGCAGACGTAATCGTTACGATTAAAATCGTTAACCTGAGCCCGTCCCGTGGAACAGTGCGTACAGAGATGGCAATCGTCAGCGCGGCAGCCAGCCCTAACCTCACAAAACAAAAACAGACATATTTTCATAACTCAAAACTGCGATACAAATCGAAAATTGTTGCCACCGCACGTGACTCTACGTTAAAAAAGGAGTTGATCCTCAAAATTTGAAGTTTTTCTATGAAACATAAGTCGACGAACACATGTCCGCCCGAACGAACATGCGGCATCAGACTATAAGCCCGGCTCCTGCCGTTTCTCAAGAAACGTGTCGGGACGGGCTAAAAGTGATCTTTTCTTTAAAAAAAAAAAAAAAAAAAAAAAAAACTCGGCCGCCTCTATTTGGGCGTGTTGCCATGGGCCCTGTTCGGCGCACCGCCTTCCGTCACCTCCATCGATTTCTTCTCCTCACACGCCGCGGCGCCGGTGTGGGCCGGGGCCCGCCGGCCCTGCAGACACAAAGTCGCTCAAAGCAACTCAATTATCCCGTCCAAGCGTGCACGGCGCGGCGCGGAGCTGCCACCGCCCGCAAATGACTTGTTCACGCCTTTCCTCCCCGCGTGGCGCCAACGGGCCCGCGAAACAATTGAAGAACGCGAAGCAATCGGCCGAACAAAAGAACGACGCACGGGATGACAATCAGATGTTTGTTGGGTTGGCAGCGCCCCGCCAGGACTACCAACTTTTTCAATACTATACCAACATGACAATAATGGCAGTAAAATGATGACACGAAGCGGGAGGGGAAGTAAATGAGAATAATAATAATAACAGCCAGCGAAACGAGAACAGTGAAGCAGCGGTGGGACAAAAAAAAGAAGTGGCGTGTGGAGAGCAGAAGCTCGTCGACACTCGCCCTCACGCGGGGATGACTCCAGTCACCACTGAATAGAAAGCCGACTTTTTAAAATTTAGTTTCCTGCCGGATAATTACAAGCTAAACAAAAAATAAATAAAAGTGTTTCGGCGATTGTCAACCAGAACGACACCCATCCAATCAGCGTGCAACGCGAAATGAGAAGGGTCGGGGATGGAGCAAAAGGGCATGGCGCTTTCGTCTGCCGTGACTCACAGCGCAAGGCTGTGCTGGAGGCTGTGCTGGAGGCTGTGCTGGAGAACAGGAACACAGCCCGCTGGCGCTGGTGGCCACTCTAGCGACCAGTGCGGCCGGCTCCGACTCATGCGACGATGCACGTCGGCAGACCCACGTACAAAACTGCTGACGTTTCTTTACTTGGGATGAAACTTTCTCGAAAATTAGTTGAGCGGGACAGAGAGAGAGAGAGAGAGAGAGAGAGAGAGAGAGAGAGAGAGAGAGAGAGAGACAGAGAGAGAGACAGAGACAGAGAGAGGGGGGGAGGGAATGCTGTGGGGCCTCCTTTGGCAAATATAACGTCGAGGATAGCGGGACTGCGGGCTGCCTACCTGCCTGCTGCCGTACCTTTTGCCGGTTCTTTCTCCGAGAGTGAGAGAGACAGAGGACCGAACAATAGTCCGGCTGGATATAGGAGCATGTCCGCTGGCTGGACCTCAGGACCTCACCGAGAGAGGGAGGACCGGGGAACTTTCTTGTTGTTTCGTCCTCGGCAAGGTCGGCAGCTTACACATTCGTCTCCGTACCCGGTCCCAGCCCCGCCCCGGCCCCGTCCGGAGGCCCCACTCCTGACGACGTGCTATCAGTCTCCTGGTGGGGTCCCGGCCTCGGTCCCGGCCTACCCAGCATGCCTTGCTCTTTGCTGATTCGCTCCGACCTGAGGAGGAGGCACCCTACGTGAACGATGGTCACAGCCGTGGCATTGCCGTGGCATTGCCCCCCTCAGCTGCCCCCCCCCGGACCTCTAGACCTCCAGGACTTCCAGCATCTCCTCCAGGACCTCCAGCTCGTGTCACAGGGGATAAGAGGCCAGACTACTGGACGACACACGTCACATAATTCTCAATCCCATTGTGTCCCAACGCCAGACGCCGCCGCACTGCCGTCCGCCTCCGCCGCCACAAAATGAATATTTTACTATCGCTGTCTCATTTTCAGAGACTTTCATCCCCTATCCCTCTCTCTCTCTCTCTCTCTCTCTCTCTCTCTCTCTCTCTCTCTCTCTCTCTCTCTCTCTCTCTTGCCCGCGCTGCGTGAAGCCCTCCTCCCCCGCAGACCGCACGCTGAGGCCCACCCCCCTCCCCCTCGGTCGTCAGCGGATTTAAAACGTCCCCTCCCCCTAAACTTGTCGCCTCCACAAGACCACGTGACCAAGGGACGATTACACCCACTTAATCATGATTAACGGCCAGTTTCCAACTGACGAAGAATGAAACGGAAAAACGCAAACGGAATCCTTCTCCATCCCATTTTTCTTCCCCTTTCCCTCTTGTGGAGAGGAAGTTTGGACCGGGCTTGTGCCCGCGTAGTGTTTGAGCTACCCACGTTTCGCCGCGGTGCAATTCAATCCACTCGCCGATTCATTTATTCATATCATTCCGGAGCGAAGGTTTGTATTGTTTCAATCAGAATGCGCCGCCGTGCGAGGACCCCACCGCAGATACCATGTGAAGATCGATATAGGAGTAGCACACCGCGGCATGCGGGAGAGAGAGGGAGAGACGGATAATCCAGAGAGAGGGAGAGAGAGAGGGAGAGAGAGAGAGAGAGGGAGAGAGAGAGAGAGAGAGAGAGAGAGAGAGAGAGGGAGAGAGAGAGAGAGAGAGAGAGAGAGAGAGAGAGAGAGAGAGAGAGAGAGAGAGAGAGAGAGAGAGAGAGAGAGAGAGAGAGAGAGAGAGAGAGAGAGAGAGAGAGAGAGAGAGAGAGAGAGAGAGAGAGAGAGAGAGAGAGAGAGAGAGAGAGATATGAGACGAAGAAGAAGATGATGATGACGATGTTGACGGTGTCGTGATGATCCCCTTGCACTCTCAGTGTGTCTTCGCACATCCTTCCTCCACCGCCGCCCCGCGCCCGCTCTCCGAGACCCCGCGCCATTCTCCCTGCCCAGCCAATCGAAACGATTACATTGTAGCCAACGACGTTTTGTTGCCCCCCCCCCCCCTTCCCTCTCCCCTTCCCTCTCCCCCTTCCCCCTCCCCCCTCCGGCGCGGCGATAGCGGAGGCGAGAAAGCGAGACATTTATCCCCGCTCAACTGTTCCGGACAGCTCAAGTGAGTCAGTCGCCGCAACGCGGAGCGACTAGTTTCCTCTCACTCCCGCCCCATCTCTCTTGCCATCTCTCTCTCTCTCTCACTCTTAAACAGTTACGGCGCGCGCGCGCTTGCGCCCAGCAGGAACGGGCATTAAACATGATTTCGCGCGTTTTCGGGTTCAAAGCCTCTCCTCAAACCAGACCGCACTTCCTTTTCCCGAAATAAATCACGGTACAATTGGCAGAACTACTTTGTCTCAGCGGCGTGGGTTCCACACCGGGCCGCCCCGGTCCACCTTGTGCGCAGACAGACAGACAGGTCGATGGACGGGCGGACAGAAGAAGGGGCACCGAAACAGCAATTCGATGAGCGCGGTACGACGCAACACCCCCTCCCTGTGGAGCCGGGGGCTCCCGTGTTGTGCCCATAAGGAATCAACTTTATTGGCAACAGCCATCTCTCTCTCTGTCTGTCTGTCTGTCTCTCTCTCTTTCCCCCTCTCTGTTTCTTTCTGTGTTCACTGTCTGACCCAGGCCAGGCTCTCATGCACCAGAGTCGCCGCTGGAGCCGGAATTTTCACTCACGCAACAAGGCTGCTGTGAAACGACAGAGATGGATAATCTTTACGGGATGGTTTACAGCTTCAGAGCACAATCGCAGGAACCGTCGTGGAATCGACTGAAAAATTTACATTTGTATCGGAAACAGGTATAGTTGATTGACGGGTTGACGTTGCATGCGAGGGGGTAGGGTCGGCTTATATATATATATATATATATATATATATATATATATATATATATATATATATATATATATATATATATATATATATATATATATATATATATATATATGGCCTTCACTTGCGATTCGATTTCGAAAGGCCAGTCGACCAACATTCCGACCACACTCGACGCGCGAATAGCCCGCGTCGGCCAACGGTCGAAATAGACGAGTGGAGGGAAAGAAACAAAAAGAAAATGAAACGCGACGGAATGTCTCTCGAGCTTCTTTCCAATTGGCTGGAGTCAGATCAGAGAGATGAAACCGCCCCCCCCCCAAAAAAAGAAGAAAAAAATCAGACAACTCCGGACGGGTTTGAATTACCCACGACTAATGATTCCGCCTGGACGGCCGCACCGAAAACCGTATCGAATTGCATTCTCGTCTGTTTGCAACGAATTAAGCGTGTCCGGTCGGACCAAACAATAATCATTTCCCGCCGTGGTTAAAAACTGCAAAATTAAAAGGATATATATATATATCCTTTTAATTTTGCAGTTTTCTCTTTGCTGCTTCACTTATTGTGGTCCGCTGTTTGCTTTTCCTATTGGACACATCGATACCATCTTTTCCTCGTACACCACGGGTGCCGAGCGCGTACCGTCTATTTAATCACCACAACCAATATTACCACGACCAATACCACCACGGCAACCACCATCACCACCAGCACCAACTTCAACAACACCTATGCCATCAGTGCCGTCAGCAGCAAGAAGGGCAAAACCAATCTGGGCCACGCGTTCACGATTTCCACGCTATATGCTTGTCTGGTCGGAAACCGCCTGCAGGGACCACCCCACACACACACACACACACACACACACACACACGCACACACACACGCTCTTGTCTCTCGGGTGAACGCCCCTTCCCTCATCAGATGAGCCGCCCTGACGCCCCTCCAAAACTTATCGTCGGCGTCATCACAATTCTCCTCCTACCGCACCCTCTCCCCTCTACTCTATCGCTCCGCCCCGCTTTCTCTCTCTCTCTCTCTCTCTCTCTCTCTCTCTCTCTCTCTCTCTCTCTCTCTCTCTCTCTCTCTCTCTCTCTCTCTCTCTCTCTCTCTCTCTCTCTCTCTCTCTCTCTCTCTCTCTCTCTCTCTCTCTCTCTCTCTCTCTCTCTCTCTCTCTCCCTCCCTCCCTCTCCCTCTCTATCCTCATATTTCTGTATCTGTTCGCGTATTCTATCCAAGTCCATCCCTCGCCAATACCACAGCAGCCAGTTCCATCGTTGCGCCGCCTTCAATGTTTTCTAGATTTCCTCCTTCATTTTACAGAGACACGGAAAAAAAGTTTAGTTGAGGCAACTGACATGTCAGTTGCCAGCGGTCCTGAGAACACCGTCAGTTGCTGCAGCTAAGGTCTGCTCCGAACTGACATGTCAGTTGCCACAACTGACCTTTAGTTACAACAAAACCCTTTTTTCCGTGGACCAGTTTTCTGTCTCACTCCTCTTCGTCTGGCTGCATCACTCCATCTCGCTCTCCCGACGTGGACACCCACCCGCACTAGAGGTCTTAGTTACTTATTCCGCTTTTGGTTGTAGCACCAGCGACTCACAAACGTGCGCGAGAACTGTTCTGACGCAGCGTGGAGCCGTCAGTAACGCTGCAAACTGGGTTAGCTGCCGGCCGGTGCTGCCCTTTGGCCGGGTGTCAGCCATCAGGCACGGCGCGCTCACACCATACACGTGCCTTTTTTTTTGCCTTTTTTTTGCCTTTTTTTTGCCCTTTTTTTTAGAAACACAAAAATGATAACCGGCGGAACGTCATATTTCCGTTCTCATCTTTTTATACTTTTAAGGTCCCTACGCCCTCGTTTTGTTTCCTGAATATGTATCATTTGCAGCAGAAAAAGCGCGGCCCTGCGTGCGCAAGAGAAACCTTTTGAAAAAAGAAAAGCGGGAGCGAAAACAAAATGAGGTCCCGTACGGTGCTGTAACATACAATAAGCTAATTATGGCACGCTGCGCAGTAATTGCAGGATCCACAAATATGCGGAAATAAATCTACAAAGTCTGTTCAGTATAAGTGCTACGCAGTATAACACATTCTGCGTCGAGCAGACGGCTCCACCTCTCCAAATTTCCGACGGTGCATTCCCGATCTATTATTCACGTCCTTTGTGCGCCTGCTGAGCCATTTACCTCGTCTGGGTGCGGTCAGGGTTGGCGCTGGAGGAGAGAGAGACAAAGAGAGAGAGAGAGAGAGAGAGAGAGAGAGAGAGAGAGAGAGAGAGAGAGAGAGAGAGAGAGAGAGAGAGAGAGAGAGAGAGAGAGAGAGAGAGAGAGAGAGAGAGAGAGAGAGAGAGAGAGAGAGAGAGAGAGAGAGAGAGAGAGAGAGAGAGAGAGAGAGAGAGAGAGAGAGAGAGAGAGAGAGAGAGAGAGAGAGAGAGAGAGAGAGAGAGAGAGAGAGAGAGAGAGAGAGAGAGAGCGAGGGGCAGAGAGACGCAGAGGGCCACGGGAAAAGAGCCAGCGAATCAGCATGAGCGCATTGCAGCAACTGGAACTACTGGTCGGCGTGTCCGATGCATAAAGCAGGCCAGCGCCAGCGGCAAAAAGGAGGGGAGGGGGGGGGGCGGAAGAGCAGGAAGGAGAGAAAGAGGGGGGGGGGGGTATGGACTGAAATATTCACAGCTGACCGCATCGCGAGCCCCCGCAATTGTAAGAGCAGTTAAACTGAAGCTTTGTGGTGAGTACAGAGAGCGATGAGCGAGGGGTGGGGGTGGTAGTTGGGGGGGGGGGGGGGGGGGCGGACAAGTACAGCACAGCGCCTCGGTGTAGACCCACACGGAGTCAGCAGCGGAGGTAACTAACTGTCCGTGCGTTCGCAATGCATGCCAAATTTACAATGTTCGGCACATATTCTGCTCTCGGACGGCGTAAAGTGGGCTCCGACGCCGGTGAGGGCTCAGGCATAACTAGCAAACAGAGAGAGGGGGGGGGGGGCTGTGAGGGGGGCTGCACCGGCGGCACAGGCCAACTCGAAAACAAAAGCCGAACGCCCGCAAACTATTCATAACGCGCGGAGGCTTGTGTAAAGTCGTGGATGTCCACCAGAGTGCGCTCGTGCCTGCTGGCGCTGCGCTGCGGTCTGCGCTGTCCAACTCGCGCTGCCGAGTGTCGCTCCTCGGCGGCAACTGCAGCAGCAGCAGCAGCAACAACAACAGCAGCGGCGAGTAAAAGAGGACGAGCACAAGGAAGGTAATTACCGGCGTATTCTGCTTGTAAGCCTTCAGCACTTCACTAATTAGTTAGGCCAATTAGCACCCCAGGGACCACCGGCCGCCACCGGCGTGGGATCAAACGGAGCCGGCCGATGTAGAACCTTTGGTCTCCGCGCCGCCAGCGGCCAGCGCCGCCTGTTTTCTCAATCCGGCTGACTTTGGATCCTCTGCAGCAATGATAATTGGAGTCACACTCTTTCTTCTCTTTTTTTTTATGAGCTAGATTTGCAAGGAAGCCGCACGGCTTTCCGAACGTACGTTCCCCCGCGCATTCGTCGGGCAGCCCCGATATCACGCCGGCTGACTTGGTTACGCTTACAGCAAATTTTCCATAATTAACCTTGGCATCTGGGCTGTGCGGTGCTGTACTGTGCCGCAGCCGCCCGTGACGGGAAAGGCGCTCTGCTAGGCCAGCGTTCCGGCGCCGCCACTGTCGCACTTGCTGCCCCTGCAAACTTTGGCACTGGGATGAAATTGTTTCCCTGTGTCCCTCGCTGCTGCCCTGGATTGACGACTTTAATTATCATGGAAATGGGCTATTTGGCCGATGGAAAGTTACGATAGGGCAGCGGGCGCCGGGCTCTTGGCCGGCAGCGGGACGTTCTCATAAACAAAGCGTGCTTCGACAGTTACATCCACGCGGCCACAAAACCCCCGCCGCCCCGCCCCGCCCCGCCCCGCCGATTCCTTGACCCAATTTCGGAAGGGAAGGACGGACGCCAGGGCCATTTTACGGAGCGCGGTATCAGTATTCAAGCGAGGCATTATCGCTGGCGTTATGCTAACACTGGGGCCTCATGAGAGCGGCAAAAGCTGAACCCTCGAAAAAAAGAAAAAGAGAAAGAAAAAATAACGGTAGAGCTCCCGGCGCACAGATCTGCCAACACACCTGGTGTCGCTCTCTATAAAATGAATAAAAGACCATTTTGTGTGGTTGTGCGAAGCGTTGCAGTCCAGAGGAAAGTTCCCGAGGAAGGGACATCAGCTGCCCTGCGGCCGTAAAGACAGCTAATGGCCAGCGGACGACATCATAATGCTGTTATTGAAACCAGTCGAGTGTAATAAACGCCCGCACGGCCGGCGGCGGCTCTGGGGGCGGCTCTGGGGGCGGCGCTGGGGCGGCATTGGGGGCGGCGGACCTAAGACGACACCCTGCCGGTCGGGGAGATTGAAACAGAGGGCGGTGGAGGAGGAGGCAGAGGCAGCGAGGGGGCGGCACAAGTGTGAGGCGTGACAGTGGCGAGTCAGCCACGAGGGGGTACAAACAGCTTTGAATTTTATATATATAGACGCCCTTGTGAAATTTCGAATTCAATTTGTTCTCGTTGAATTTTCCTTCTTTTTTCGCAAATTTTGAAGACGATTTTTTTTGGTCCTCGGACAAGTTAGCATTTTAATTTTTGTTCATACGTCCTAGGTGCCGCCGCGCCCAGCCCTTCACGCCCACCGCCGTGCGAATACTGACATTCCAACAACGCGGAGCAGGGCGGGACGCGGCGGGACGCAAGCGGGGGAGAAATATTGCCATCGATCAGCATGTCGCCGCTACAAGTGTCTGAAATTGCTTTTCACGCTTTCGCGGGCCGTTTAATTCCACGGGTGAATTGAATTTTCTGCCTATCCGAGCCTTGTAACCCACTTGTGTGCCCCCTTCCCCCGCCGTACCCCTTCGCTCCTTTTCCGATGTCTCTGTCTCGCTCGCACCCTCCCCCCTTCCCTCTCCCCTCTCTCTCTCTCTCCCTGTGGTGTCAGCAGCTGCGCGTAGCACGCATTGTTTGTGTCACAAACTTCTTCACCTCCAAACCTACAATTCCCATCCCTCGAGGGGCCCACAGCAGGACCCGGTCGGCGAACAAGCTGGGACAGCCATACTTCTCCACTCGACCCCTTGTAGCAACACCCTGCTGGCCACGACCCCCCCCCCCCCCCGCCACCTCCCCCCTCCCCTTTCGCCCCGCCCCCCGCCCGACCCCAGGTCCCCACTGGTCCCATTCTAGTTGTTATCACTGTTGTTGCGCACCACTTACGGCATGAATAAATAATTGGAGGGACAATGCTGCTGTCAAACGGTCATCGGGCCTTCAATGGTAATGGCCGTGTGTGTGTGTGTGTGTGTGTGTGTGTGTGTGTGTGTGTGTGTGTGTGTGTGTGTGTGTGTGTGTGTGTGAGGGGGGAACGGGGTGCAGAATTACATGTGGGGACGGCCGGCTCTTCAAGGTGCGACGGATTGGCGGAGATACACGCCTGGTCGTTAATCATGAACCGTAGGATCGCCATACAAATAATGGAATTGTGGGATAGCGAGTCGCGATAGCTGCCCTGCTGCTGCCAATAATAATAGCACCACACTTGTTCACGCGCACAATTATTCCGTTGATTATTGGCAGCAGTTCTGACGTATACGCTCACCTTCACGTGGAGCCGTGTTCCCACAAGTGAAGGTGCCGCCTGCACAGCCGGCGCTGCGTTTTCTCTTCGCTTCGCGGCTTCTCCGCCTCCCTGCTGGCAGCCCCCCCCTCCCCCCCTCTGCCAGATGCGATACGACGCCGTTTCCTTATTCCCCTTAATTTTTATCCCGTCGGGGGGTGCGTCGGTCGCCTCCGCTGCTGCGGGGGGGGGGGGGGCAAAGCGACGACTGCTATGTACTTGTTTTGCGTGCCCGCCGTATTTGTACGGAAGGCGTCTCCGTGTGGTCCGCCCCCTCCCAGCTCCCCTTCCCCCTCGGGCTCCCTCGCTGCCTCCCTGCGTGTATATTTGTGTCCACATTTGCGTGCGCATGTGTGTGTGTGTGTGTGTGTGTGTGTGTGTGAGGGTAAGCGCTTTTCTCCCAGACGCCCACAGCGTTTATTCGTGTGCCCGGCACTGTATGCCTATAGGGCCACGGCACGGCAGTGTGGCTCCTAGAGCCGCCTAGCGCCTCCTAGCGCCACCTAGCGCCGCCTTGCGCCGCTGCAGAAATAAAGCACACAAAACCGTGCTCATAGGCGCACATTCTTATTTCGCGGAAGGCAGAGGAAAAGGCGCGCGTCTGAGAGTTTTTCTTTTTTTTAATTTTCATTTTTTTTTATTACCGAGCGCGGAGGTGGTCCTCGTTAAGGACCTCCACCATAGGACCTCTGGAGCTCGGCACCACTCACTGCAGGTGGCCCCGCTGGCCCCGCTGGCCCCTTTGGCCCCTCGGTAAGGGGACCGCACGTCTCCTTCCCACTTAGCTCTCCACTCCCCCGATGGAGTCATATCTCGTTTCGAGGGCTCCCCAGAAAACAATGAGAAGTCAGCCGATCCTCCACCGCCGCCCGCTCGCCGGCGCCCCACAGCTGCACACAGCCAAGCAGCCGCTCTTAACGTATAGCACAGTTTGCACGCACATAATTAAAAAGTATACAGAAGCCTGCTCGAGTTATTGTTACAGCAAAACAAACACGTTGCAGTACAATGGATGAAAGACACGCGCACACAAGACATTATTTTTAAGCCGTAACTGCAGCAAATGAACTTCAAGAATGTCGCTCGCGGCTGCGTCACGTGCACGGGCCCGGGTGCGGTGAACAGCGTAGTAGCGTAGTGTGTGCCATCCCTGATTACCATACGATATGGACTAATAGTCGCCCCACACACACGCAGACACACACAAGCACACACACACACACACACACACACACGCAAACACACGCACGTGATGCGAATTCAATCGAGTCTTGTTTTCATTCAGAGTCGGTGACACGACACCCGGTACACTGTCATTGAACATGCCCAGTCATTTCCGCAATAACAAATTAGTCCGCACGCTTTGAGATAAATCATTAAATCAGAGCATCAATATTGTGTCCTATCTGTGTTGCATTTGCGCTGCCATCCAACCCTTTCGTTACTTATCCCAGAACTTCAGACCGGATAACCAGAAACTCTGATTGTAGCGCTAATGCGGCACGGATAGAACACGCTCTCATGCCCACATCCAGAATTTCGATATCGCCCAGTTCAAAGCGTTTATCTTAGTGCGCTCCGCGGCGCGTGTCTTGGAGCAGACAGCGCCTGGAGGGTAGGCAACGGCGACTGTTTCCATGCACGCGTGTCGTGCGGGCTGGCCTACCCTACCGTTCGCAGGCGCTCGGGTGGAGGTGGCTGAGAGGCGGTCGGCGCAGCGGTGCATATGGGACTCCATGTGAAGCAGCCGCATCAGCCGCATTAACACGCCGTATCTGATATGATTCACGCCGCGTGTAATACCTGTATTTCCCGCGCAAACACGGTCCCCGACACCCTTTGCGCGCGCACTCCAAACACTGGCCGCCACTAACTTCCTCCTCTTTTTGCACGGCGGCCGCCGCCATACTATGTGTCCGGCGCACACATTCACAAATGGGTCTTGCGGGCGGCGGCAGGCGGCGGCAGCGGCGGCAGCAGTGGCGGCAGCAGCAGCGGCGGCAGCAGCAGCAGCGGCAGCAGCGGCAGCAACGGCAGCAGCACAGGGAAAAAGTCCCGCGCGCGGTCTCTGTTGGGAAAACGAGGGCGGAGGCAAAAAAAAAAAGAAAACAGGAGAAAAAAAGCATGCAGTGGAAAAAAAAGGACACCACAAGGCGGACGGACATGAGCTGCTGGAAGTTAAGAGACGTGGAAAAAAATGAGGATGTCAGTGAAACTCCACGACGGGCTGGCGGGGGCCGGGAGGCCGAGTCCAGGCCAGACAAAAGGCCAGGCGCTGTAAGCACTGCGCTTAATGACGGTCCCTCTCTCTCCCTCTCTCTCGCACACATCATTGAGGTCACTCGGGCCTTGTCCCCCGGCTCGTTACATCCAAACGGCGCACGTCCGCATCACTGCCGGCCCGTTAGCGTGGCGTCCGCGGTAAGAAAACCGCACGCCGTGCGGGTATTCGAACCCGCGCCGCCGCTCCCAAAGGCCGCGGGTTCAAATACCGCGCTACTGCGCACAAAAAACACACGCGTGAGGCAGAAGGGGCGGGGCGGGGCGGGGAGGCGCAGAAATACACGACGTCACGAGATGAATAAATCGAGGCATAAATTGAAGCGGTTCGAGCGCACGGGGGAGGCGTAGCGCCGCTATGGGCAGATTGATGGGGCCGTTCGATATCGCGGCTTTATTTGAAGCGAGTTCCTGCCGCTGCTGCCACTGCCACCGCCGCTGCCGCTGCTGCCGCTGCTGCCGCTGCCGCCCCGCTCATCCCGACGGCTGATCCCACCTCCTCGTAGCCGGAAGCTGCCGCCATTTCGCCAGACGATACGGGTGATGATTCCCTCTCTCTGTCTGCACAACGCCGCTACACCCCCTCCCCCTCCCTTTTTCTCCCCCCACCCCCCTCGCCCCTCTCTCTCACACACTCAGCAGCAGCAGTCGGCAAGCCATAGCGCGCCGACCGGCACGGCACGGTACGGCCCGCGCGCCGCCCTCTTGTGAGCTGTGCGTGTTACCAGATGAGGGTCATTTGTTTTTGAATGAGAGCCATCCCTCGGTCCCTTTCGCACCCAGAGAGGGGAAGGATTGGGGGGGGGGGGCTACTACATCCCTTCCCCACCCTCTGCGGAGCAAACCAGCGACTTCTGCCCCCCTCCCATCCCCAGACCGAGTGTGGTGTGCTTCCCTTCACACACACACACACACACACACACACACACACACACACACACACACACACACACACACACACACGTCTGCGGCGCTCGTCGAGTGTGGGATCAGATGTGTGCGGGATCCGGGGATTACTCGCCGGGATAAGCGGATCGAGTTATAACAAGAAAGCCTTATTCGCACCACCACTGCGGCACTTCCCTCTCCATCCCCCCCCCCTCTCTCTCTCATCCTCCTCCCCCCCCCCCCTCCTGCTACTCCATACGCTCTGTCTGCGGCGGCAGCACGACTCAAATGTGATTTCGACTAATTTGTTTTTGCTCGTCAGCAGCACGGCCCTCACCAACCCTTCCGACCCCGCACCGCAAGATGTTCATAAAGGGAGGGCGGACGGCTGCCGGGTGCCTTTGGGAGCGCCCCCCCCCCCCCCCCTTCTCCTGTACCGCGTCTGCTTCGCGCCGGCCGGGAGTACATTAAACGATTTCCCCCTCTCGAACCACTATGGACGTTTCATTCCGTTTTCCTTCCGGGATCAATTATTCAAAATGCGACCACAAGGAGGCGCAGCAGGGCGCCGTAAGCAGCGGCAGAGAAAGGGAGGAGGTGCGGGGAGGGAAGGGGGGGGGGGGGGAACCGCACAACATCCCGCCTGCAAGCCCGGCAAAAAGTTGTGCACATCCCTAAGCAGCCCTGCGGATACCACCACCGTGCCCTCTGCCGCGTTGCTCCGTCAAAGAGGCACAAGGCAAGTCCTTCTCTCTCTCTCTCTCTCTCTCTCTCTCTCTCTCTCTCTCTCTCTCTCTCTCTCTCTCTCTCTCTCTCTCTCTCTCTCTCTCTCTGTATGTGCTTGCTTTGCTCATTACTTGAGGCGTTCGGTGGTTCATACAGCGCGTTCGTGCAGTAGCAGTACGCCCCGGCAGAGCGTCACAGGTCGTTCCTGACGGGCGAAGTATACACTACTTCTACTCGATCAATACGGACGAGCAATGCACCCGCGCGCCTCTGGCGGGTCTGTCTGCCTGTCCACTGTCTGTCTGCCCCCCCCCCCCCCCCCCCCCCCGTACTCCCCCAAACAGAGAGCAGAGCAGTCTGGGAGCGGTGCTGTAACGGGCCACGCCTCGGGCGGAAGCAGCCGCCTGCGAACGTCGCGCCGCGCAACGCGCTGCTCTCGCCGGCGCGGCGGGTTGCCTACCCTGCCGACGACAGGCGCACTGGCTCCGGTCCGCTTATAAACAGAAGCCAGATCCTCGGCTCTGGCCATCGGCAGCCTGGCACTCCACATCCCTCACGAGAAGGTCACAGTCACTGCTGCGGGTGCCGTCCTGGTTATCACTGGGCAGTCGATCCGAACCACCGGGATGAGAGGGGATTATGTCCATGAGATCCTCCGAACGTTTCTTATCTACTCCGCTCCCAACACCTACCCCCATTAGCGGTCTCGCTTTCTCATCGGCGCGCACCTAACTTCACAGCCACTCCTCTCTCTCTCTCTCTCTCTCTCTCTCTCTCTCTCTCTCTCTCTCTCTCTCTCTCTCTCTCTCTCTCTCTCTCGCTCTCTCTTTTCTACTCCTGCCACTCCCTGTGCCAACTTCTCTAAATGGAAGCAGAAGCAGCCCGGCGGCGTCGCCCGCCGGTGCGAAAATGTGGGTCACGACGAAGCAAAACCCGTGAAAATTCGTCGGCGCGGGGGCGCAAGGCAGCCGCTGCCGTGCCCAAGGAGAGAATAAGAGGGCAGTTTAGTGTGTGTGAGAGAGAAAGAGAGAGAAGGCGAAAGAGAGAGAGAGAGAGAGAGAGAGAGAGAGAGAGAGAGAGAGAGAGAGAGAGAGAGAGAGAGAGAGAGAGAGAGAGAGAGAGAGAGAGAGAAAGAGGGACAGGTGACGAGGCGTGTGTCGTGTTCGCCACCACCGGTCGGCCGCTTGGCTGCCGCAACAATTTCTCCACCACAACTTTCACCCCTCCCCCTCCTTCTTTCCCCTCCCCTCCCCCTTTTTATCGCACACCACGCGACGCGACCGTCTCCCATGCGGCGCAATGTCTTGTACGCCACGACGGCGTGTTTCACGATGGATATTAGGCAGCTCGTGTACCATGCATTGCGTGATCGTCCCGCGGTAAGGGAGGGAGGGGGTGAGAGAGAGAGAGAGAGAGAGAGAGAGAGAGAGAGAGAGAGAGAGCGGGGGGGGGGGGGGGCGAGGGAGACGGACATATGTCGTTCTCACTTCGGACCACTCGCTGGTGCATACTACGCACGGCAGAGGGAGTAGGCTGAGGCGCTCTGCCAAACGCGGATCGGGTAAAGGCACACCGGGGGAACTCCCTCGGGAGGCACACGAGAAAAGGTGGGGGGACAAAAGACAAAAAAAAAAGGAAAGAAAAAAAGAAAACGAAACCGATGTGGCTGAGGGAGAAGAGTGGCGGGGGCCGCGGGGACTGGCAGAAAGCAAGGCCACCAGGCCTAGGAAACAGACAAAAAAAAAAAAAAAAAAAACAACAACCACTGAAGCGACCGACTCGGAAAAATTCAAGTCGAAATTCAAGCAAAAAAAAAAATTATCCGTGTTCCTTTTTCTTTCTTTCTGAAATTCATCAAAATGTCCGCATGTGTGCTCCGACCGGCAGGGAGGAGGGACGCCGAAGACGGGTGCGCGCGGTGCCCGGAGCTGACGCACGTGTGTCCGTCTCCCGGCACCGCCTTCCCGGAGATAAATGTGGAAGGGTTGGGCCGGGTCGGGCGTGGTATGGTATGCGGTGTGAAGCTCCGGGGGGGGGGGGGGGGGGGGGGGGAAGCAAGACCCGCTGGAATACGCGGATTTTCCAATCCAAAACGCACCTTGACGCGCGCCCCTACAACAGCGGCTTTCTCTCTCTCTCTCTCTCTCTCTCTCTCTCTCTCTCTCTCTCTCTCTCTCTCTCTCTCTCTCTCTCTCTCTTTATTTCTCTTTCTCTCTCTTACACACACACACACACACACACACACCACATTACACAGAGCATTACGGTCACACGTTAAGGCAAACGTCGAGGACATGAGGTGGTCGTAAGGTCAGAGTCTGCTTAAGGTCCGAGCGTGTTCTGAGCCAATTAGGGTGCCACTCTCTCTCTCTCTCTCTCAGACACAGAAATGGAAATCAACGCTGCTAATCGGAGGCTCTCCATGCCGCATTAGCGGAAGGGGAACGCGGAGAATAAGAAGGAGTAGGGGAAGGAGAGAGAGAGAGAGAGAGAGAGAGAGAGAGAGAGAGAGAGAGAGAGAGAGAGAGAGAGAGAGAGAGAGAGAGAGAGAGAGAGAGAGAGAGAGAGAGCGGGCGCGACAGAGAGAGGGAGCGGGAAAGTGCCAGGGAGGCACGCGAGAGCAAGAGAGATACGACGCAGGCAGGGGAAAAGCTACAAAAATGCAGGGCACGAGGTAAAGGGGTCACAGGGGTATGGTAATGGGCGACATGTTTCGCTCCGAGCGATTTTGCCAGCAAGAACCGCAGGAAGATGTCACCAGCACAACGACAATTTTGGAAGAATGTTGAAGACCTCCATCACATATTCTTCGGAGTTTCCCGACAGTAGTTTTTGTCAGTGCGGCTCTGCTGGAGCCCAACTCGGGCCCCGCCTTGGCCACGACCCTTTGGATGATGCAGCGACCCGCCGAATTCACTTGCCAAGGTATGCACCCCCGGTACGAGAGCGGCGGTGGTGGCGGTGGTGGCGGCAGCGGCAGCTAGCACAGCAGGAGCGGGCGGCCATTAAAAATCGATGACTCCGTTGGCCACGGGCGCCACCTGGCCTGGGCTGGCCTGCTTACCCGAGGAGAAACCGGCGATACCGGGCTAGGGAGGGCCAGGGAAACCAAGACCGTTCTGTTTTCAAATACCGCAAAGCAGTGTCTTCATTTACTGCCTTGAAAAAAAAATCCCAGTCTCGAAAACTCTTAAAAAGTCCATGGTCTTCAGCCCCTCTAATTTAGACCTTACTGAATCGTGTCTATTGGACTCGCGATGAGATCGATATAACTTGGCCGTTTCCCTGGGCATTTGTCAGCGGCCATAAAGCTGTGCCACCCTCATCCCCTGCCGCAGAGTAAGCTCCCGGTGAAAGGAGCGCTAACCGATCTGTGCTCTGAATCCGGCCGCGAATATTGAGACCAAGTCTGCTCTGCGGAGTCAGTGACAGCAGCAGCAGCAGCAGCAGCAGCAGCAGCAGCAGCAGCAGCAGCAGCAGCAGCAGCAGCAGCAGCAGCAGAAGCAGCAGCAGAACAGCAGGTCGTGTCCAAAACGGCGAACACCGCGACACGGAGAGAGCGGGCGAGACTGGCGGAGGCCGCGGGGGACGGAGCAGCCGGGACCACGGCGACAAATGAACGCGCGCTCAGGATCCACTTGCATGTATTTCCCAGGAGGGGAAACACCGGCACAGGGTGGCAGGCGGGGCGCGCGCACACACACACACACACACTCACACACACCGCAGCAGCAGCAAAAATAGAAAGACCTCCAGGTAAACTGTTCTGGCACGGTACGCTGGACCTGGCCGTTTGACACGACTGTTAAAATCAAATGCCTTTTACATTTTATGACGCAGTGCTCCAGTCCATTCCATCCCCCCCATTCCCCCCCCCCCCCAGATTTCTTCGACCACGGGAAAAGGTCGCGTGGGGCGCTAAAATGGAGCCCAACTGTACGGCAGTCAAAATCAGTGTTCCAGAATTATTACGAAAGAGTTTCTAAGGGGAATTCGGTCAAAGCAGTACCCATTGAAGGACTGACATTTTAGGGAAACCGCTGCATTCATCACGGTTTCGGCGTTTCAAGTCAACCCGATTTTGCTTCATTTACTGGATTATGGCTGCTCAAAGCCGAATCGCCATGGTAATTATTCGTCCGTAGAATGGCTAACACGGCAGCAGACTACAACCACCTCGCCCCACTGGCTCCACTCGACAGGACCTAACAGCCCACGGCTTCCTCCCCCGCCTCGGCGCACTGAAAGGTATCACGGTGGTTTCATCGCCCTTTTCCGGGACGTATTTCTCGGCCCGGCAGCAGCAGCAGCAGCAGCAGCAGCAGCAGCAGCGGCGGCGGCGGCGGCGGCGGCGGCGGCGGCAGCGGCCGTTCCCCCCGCGGCGCGCGATGACAAAATGGCACGGAATCGAGGCGGCGGCGGCGCGGCGACTTACCTTGATTTAGGGTCAGCCGGCCAGCAGCGCGGGTGGGGGCGGACACCACCTGCGGACACACACACACACACACACACATGCATCAGGCGCTGCATCACGGATGACCTCGTAAATATCGGTTTATCACCGAACACGTATTTACCCAATCACCGCGCTCACTCCCGCCCCGCCCCGCCCATAACAGGGGCACGACGCCTCAATGCACCTCCTGTGCGCGGAATAGAACGGCTACAGGGAGCAGCTATGTGTGGATTTCGGGGTAGTTAGTTACCTATTTCGCTCTTCACGGAGAAGAAAGATCAGTGGTTACGACTCTTTTTTTGTTGATTTCCAGACAAGCGGTACATTTTGGTTCTGACAACTAAAATTTGGTTGGGGGGGGGATTATTTTTGAATAGCACCAACGGAACGCAACAAAGAAGTTCGTTGCAGAAGCAACAAGAAGAAAAAAACGTTTTGTCGTTTGTGTCACTAAAAATATTTACCCCATCCAAATTCTAGTTCCCAAAACCAAACCCACTGCTTGTCTAGAAATCAACTACAAAGTTAGTTGCGACCAGTAATCTGTTTTCCTTTGTGTTCCATTGGTTTTGTAGTTCAAAAAAATTGGTTTGGTTACGAATCGCTCGGGAAAAAAAAAGATTGCAAGACTCCGTGTGGAAGTTTTAGAGGCAGAGCAGGAAAATCACAGGCAACAAACTCACCGCCCTCCATAGCAGACGGCGGGCAGCACACCAAGCAGCCTGTTGGGCGGGGGGGGGGGGGGGGGCGCTGCGGGGGGTCTGCATACCAGCACGCTCCCTTCCCCCTACCTCCCTGACCACACCGGCTGTAGGCTCACACCGCGAGAGCAGCACCAGAATACGTGATCCCCCGTGTACCTCTTCCTGCCAAACTGTTCCCCCCCTCTCACTCACTCCCCCTCCACCTCCCTACCTCCCTCTCACTCGCCCCACCCCTTCCCACCCCACTGCCTTTCGCGCTGCGCCAGACGCCGGTCCAACCCATCTGCTTAGAATTCACGCACGCGGCCTCCCTTCGCGTCCTTTCAATCTTGCTAACAATCCGCCAGGAGAGAGGGAAAGCAGAGCGGGTCGTAAGGGAGACAGAAAGAGAGAGGCGGGGTAGTTTTCGGGTTTAAGGTGGAAGAGGTACCCTTCGATACTGAACGCGAACACGAAAAAAATTAAAAAATATTTGTTCCAAACAATTTGTTCGTTGGTTTCGAAACATGTACTAAATGTAATTGACAGAACTGACATTTCGTTGGGTCAGCAAAAAATTGTTGCTTAGAAAAAAGACAGAAAATAGGGTCGTTTCGCTCCGGACAACCAACCTTTTCATTAATTTATAGCTAATCCCACAATTAACGAACAAATGAGTTGGGCATTTTTTATTAAAAAAGAAAAATTGTGGAATAGCTAGACTGATATCAGCGGGCCCGATCCCGCGAGATTTTTACTGAACTAATGGTGTAGGTACGAGCGGCAGTCTGTGAATGTTTCGTGTCGGCCTGGGCATGCGAGTGTCGTGCCGCCCACAGTGCAGACAGGGTGTGGCGGGGCGGGGCGGGGCGGGGCGGGGCGGGGCGGGGCGGGCGGGGCGGGGCGGGGCGGTCGGGGGTTCCGCGCCGCGCCCGCACCGGCCCGGAGCCAAAACTCGACGATACGATACCCGAGCACAGCACGCCACCCGCGGAACGGAATGACCCCGTGTGCGACTCGGCTCGATAAGGCATCATGCAACTTGATAACGCCCCCCCCCCCCCCCCCCCGCGTCCCCCTCCCCCTCCCTCTCAAGAACACCCCCACTCCCTCTCGAACACCCTGAGACACGGCGGGCCGAGCATTACGATGGGGGACGACACACTCCAGTGGTCAAGGAGGAGGCGCCCTGTTCCTCCTCCTGCTGGTCTGTCCGGGGGCTTTCAACTCATCACAAAGCACCATATCGGTGGGTGAGGGAGAGACAGAGGGACAGAGATGAGAGGAAGAGAGACAGGGAAAGAGAGAGGAGGGGGCGGGGGCAATGAAAGGGCGAAGCGCGAGCAGAGGGCAGCACAGCGCTGATAGCTTCTGACGAGTCACATACCGCATCCACTATTCATGGCTGATCAACTCCTCATCGGCGGCGGCGTGGTGGCGAGAGCGAGTAAGAGAGAGAGAGAGAGAGAGAGAGAGAGAGAGAGAGAGAGAGAGAGAGAGAGAGAGAGAGAGAGAGAGAGAGAGAGAGAGAGAGAGAGAGAGAGAGAGAGAGAGAGAGAGAGAGAGAGAGACAGAGAGACAGAGAGAGAGAGAGACAGAGAGAGAGAGAGAGAGAGAGACAGAGAGAGAGACAGAGACAGAGAGGAGAGAGAGAGAGAGAGAGAGAGAGAGAGAGAGACAGAGAGAGAGAGACAGAATTACAAATTACAAGAGAGAGAGACAGAGAGAGAGAGAGAGAGAGACAGAGAGAGAGAGAGGGGGGGGGGACCGCAGGGCATAAGTGAAGCAAGTACCCGCGTACTCCGCCTGCATGGAGTGCAGCCGAACGCAACAAGCACGGCCCTCGGCCCTCTGGGACCGTGCTGCACGCCTTCATCCTCCTCCCCTGCGCCGTCCATTAAAAACGTCGATACGGACCCCGGCTGTACACTATTCACTCAACAAACAGCAGCGGCAACGGCAAGGCATATCGGGAGGGGAGGGGCTGTGCCGGCAGCGCCCGGGTGGGCTCCGGGCTCCGGGCTCCGGCTGTGCCCGGCACCAACCGCCATGAGCGGGGGACCCCCACCTAACGGCCAAAGCCATGGGGGCTCATGTCAGCCAGCCTGCGCCAAATGTCAGTGTAAATGTCGACCCGGCCACTCGGGGGGGGGGGGGGGGCCACACTGCGGGGCCCAGGCGGGGCCCGGCCCCCCACGCACCGAAGTACGATATACAATACAAACACGCACGCATCTACCGACCCCGCGCAAGGAGAAAGGGGGAGACAAAAGGGGACGAGGCAGCGGGGGTGCGGGGTCACTCGGACGAAATATCTGCACCCGCGCACTGAATTCTGATGTCGAGTATCGTGTTATTTTATGGCGTTCGAAGTGCATTGCACGATTTTCATAGTCCACACATAAAATCCTCTTTTCCCTTCTGTTTTAAATCACGATACCATAAAAAAACCAACACAAAAAAAAAGTTCTGCAGCTATCATTGTAATTATTTTAGGGTGAAAAGTATTGCGAAAAAGCAGTGTAGTCATATACACCTATGGTCCGCAGGGCACCAACGTTGACCATGACAGGTCAATATCGTTTGCGGTGAGTGAATCTGAAGTGAATGCGCATGGTTCCGTGCAACACACGCACACACACCTACACACACACACACACGCACGCACGCAAACACCCACACACATGCAGAGAGTGGAGTTGTCGCCGTTGTCCGCTGGGCACGCACGTGGTCAGTGCACAGCACAATCGCCGCCATCACCAGCCATCCCAAACGACACGACACCAAACACGTTGTAGTCAGGGAACAGAAGAGCAACACGCGCGCCGACGGGATTCTATAGTTATGCCGTTGCAATATTCGTGTTGCCGGCGTGGCCGTCGGGACAACCAGCGGTGTGTACCGCACTATCACTCTTTAAGAGGAGTGTATGATTCGCAGAGCTCAGTGCTGGCGCCAGTAGTCTGTAGGACTCAGGATCAAAGGCGGCGAGAGTCACATCTGGTTCCTCTCCCTCATTCGTCTCCCCCCCACCTCCCCCCCTCCCCCCTCCTCTCTCTCTCTCTCTCTCTCTCTCTCTCTCTCTCTCTCTCTCTCTCTCTCTCTCTCTCTCTCTCTCTCTCTCTCCCTCCCTCCTTCGCTCTCGCTCTCACTTCAGAACCGGACCAACGCAAACAAAAAGAAGGCGTACGTATTCTCAGCCCGGGCGGCTAAATATACGGGAGGCACGCCCGCTGCCCGCACACCAGCCCGCCCGCCACAGTACAGTGGACCACCACGAGCCGCGCCTACAACGTGCTGCAATATCACAACCGGGGTAACAACAACCCAGCGATATCCCTGGCATAAAATAGAGTACTCCGGAGAAACTCAGAACCGAAGTGAGAAGTCGTAACGAAGAAGAAGAATGCAGGGGAAGTATGAGAAATCAAGTATTCGGAACCCCCTGCCCATTCAAAAATCGGGCGATTTTCCACATTTTCTCCGGGATTCTTCTGCTTCGTTACGACTTCTCACTTCCGCTTCGGGCTTCTCCGGAGTACTCTATTGCAGTATTCACACGACCCGCCAGGTTTCGCGTCTTTTCTTTCAGTTCTACAGTATCAGAACCCTGACAGGCCCTCTCCGGTCTGGCCGCCATTTTCTCTCTCTCTCTCTCTCTCTCTCTCTCTCTCTCTCTCTCTCTCTCTCTCTCTCTCTCTCTCTCTCTCTCTCTCTCTCTCTCTCTCTCTCTCTCTCTCTCTCTCTCTCTCTCTCTCTCTCTCTCTCTCTCTCTCTCTCTCTCTCTCTCTCCTCTCGGAAGATAAACTTCGGGGACGTGTTTCTGCCCGTGATGCCCCCCCCCCTCCCCCTCAAACTGCTGTAAAAGCGTCGGGGCACTGCACCAGAAACAGCGCAGCGACTTGCAGCCGCCGCCTCATTTGCAGTGCTTCAAACTCCTCCCTCGCGTGCCGGCGCGGTGTAACTTGTCTCCTGCAAACACCAGTAGTCGTGAGTATGGCCGTCAACAGAAACAGAGGGCGCCACACTCGGAAGCGCGGCCGACTAAGGAAGGCCCCAAAGTATAGCAGGCCCGCGCGGTAAATATTGGCGTCCACGGTGGCGACTACCGTTTCCGCGTAGCGCCAGTCCGCACCAATTTATTCGCTGACCATACGAGCAACAACACTTTTACTGCTCGTGAGAGCCAGGAACTCATCTGTTTCGTTAGGGCTTCCGGACGCAGGCAGGCAGCTGGAAGGTAAATAATACGTTACGGTTCGACTGCTCGGAGACGACAACATTGCACGGAGAGAGAGGGAGAGGAAGCGAGAGGGAGAGGAGAGAGAGAGAGAGAGAGAGAGAGAGAGAGAGAGAGAGAGAGAGAGAGACAGACAGACAGACAGAGAGAGACAGAGAGAGAGGGGGGGGGGGGGGTGCTGCATGGCGAATAACACAGGCTACGCATACATGGCAAGGAGACACAAAATCCCTTACTGTTGCCGCACAGCAGTAGACCATGAGAAAGATACGGCCTACCTCCCCCCCCCCCCGCCTCCCCCTCCCCCCCCTCCCTCCTCCTCCACCCTCTGTCCCCTTCTTTTCTAACCCTTCCGCATGCGTCGTATTTACATGGAAATACGCAACCGTAAGCGCGAATATGGTGAGGCGTGTGTGTGTGTGTGTGTGTGTGTGTGTGTGTGTGTGTGTGTGTGTGTGTGTGTGTGTGTGTGTGTGTGTGTGTGTGTGTGTGTGTGTGTGTGTGTGTGTGTGTGTCGTGTCCTCGCAGCTGAGAATCGCACGACGCGTCCCGCGCTTTGCCAGCTTCCCAGAAAAGCAGATTATTAAAGGAGAAGCGCGTCCGGGAAGGACTGCACCGACTGTCGTGGGTTCAATTGGTTGGTTTTATTTTTTTGGCCCGAGCGTAGCGAGGTGCTCTCCGCAGCGGCTTTTGGTGCTTTCTTATATTCCTCCCGCCGTTCCCTTAGAAACTATTACTCTCATCCGGCTGTCATCCATTCAGTTCCTTATTTACGCCATCCTGGCATATTTCCTGGTTGGCGCCGGCGCCCCGCACGGATCAGCCGAATGGCGCCCTTGTCCGCCCTTGTTATCTCACGAGAGTCTCTGGTAGCCGAGTTGTCTATAGGACGCTGCGTCCCGGTCGGAGCACATGCGTAAGTGTTTTATGTCAAGTGTTTGCTGACACACGCACCCGTCGTTCAAATAACGATGGCGACTCATGTCAGTGCTTCTAGCGCCGGATATTATTATAAACATATGTTTTTTTTTCTGTTGCGTCCTGAGCTGGGCACCATCAACCCCTGATCACGCGGCGGCGGCAAGAGCACTGATCCAGCCAGATCCAGCTGTCATCAGGGCAGACGCTGTGTGCAGGCGGCAGCGGACACAAGTCCGCCTGCAGAGGGCACAGCGCACACACACACACACACACACACACACACACACACACACACACACACACACGCACACACACGCACACAGCACAGACACCCTCCTCACTCACTCAGGGCACACCGACGACGCCTCGGCTCTCCCTCAGGAAACTTAGACCACTTTGAGAGTGTGATAAAATTCACACCTCTGGCGCGCGCGTTTGCGAGCGCCACGCGAGCAAGGCGGCCGCGGCCAGGCAGAGAGTGAGCCCCACACATATACGCATCACATACAAAACTCTCTCTCTCTCTCTCTCTCTCTCTCTCTCTCTCTCTCTCTCTCTCTCTCTCTCTCTCTCTCTCTCTCTCTCTCCCCCCCCACACACACACACACACACACACACACACACACACACACACACACACGTCTTCTTCGCCCGGCGCTGACATTGATTGTCGAAAGAGGTGGCAGGGATGAAGGGGTGGGAGGGAGTGCGCGTTAATTTCCGTCTGCGCACGTGATGCGTGTGTGTGTATGTGTGTGTGTGTGTGTGCGCGCGCGGGTGTGTGTGTGTGTGCGTGTCCGAAGCAGGCAACGAGGATGATGACAACGGGGAAGGCGCACAGTGGAAGCGGTCTCCTCCTTCGTCATCGTGAGGAACCCGGTTTAGAGATTTCGGTTTCTCTCCTCTGAAGCAGAGCATGAGCGCGGTCCGGCCAGGCGGCCGCTTGTTTCGGTTTCGCACTGTGTGTCGTCGTCTGCCGTCCTCAATCACTATCCGGGACACGCAAGGTCGTTCTCCCCCCCCCCTCCCCTCCCACCCCTCTGTATACCTCCCTCCCCAAACCGCGTCGCTTTCCCCTCCCCCCTGTGTATCTTTCTACCCCCGGCTCATGGTGGTCGGTCGGTACATGACAAGTATTGTGTTTCCCAAGATGGCCACGTCATGGTTTTCTTTTCATATTGCCGCCCCCCTCCCAATGCCCCGCGTGCGTCTTGAAAAGGGGGGGCAGCGGCGGCAGTGGAATAAGTACGGAGCCGGGGGATGGGAAATTGTGCGCGGGCCGTGGGTATAGAAACGGTGACGCACTCTGCAGGAAACGGGCTCGTAACAAACCTGTCGCTTTGAGAACGATTACGCGACCTGGGCGGGACCCATGCGAAAATCTTTGGAAAAGAAAACCATCTCTTCCAATGCAGTAGTTACTCTGAGAAAAAATAAAGAGTGAAAGAATGGTCGAGCGTAAATCTGACGATCTCAGAAGTGTCACTTGGACTTTTCCCCTACCTCGTAGCGCGATACAACGAAAGCCTCGCTCCCGGTTCTCGTTCGGGAAAGTTTGGATGCCGGAGCAGTCGCACAACGTTACATCGTCATTTTACGCAGCAAACTCAACTAGAAGGCGTGCACGCACGCACACGCCAGCACACGCACACGCGTGCACACACACACGTCTACAAACTTGTTCACAATCAACAGCGAGGAAATACGGACAGGCTGAAGGAGGAGAGGCGACACCCGGGCAGCGTTCGGGGTGTACTGGAGAGCGAAAGAACTTACTCGCCATGTAAGTACTTCCCGGATATGGACGGGACACGATGAGGGTTTATGTGCGTTTGCGTTACATCAGGACCTGGAAGAGAGAGAGAGAGATGGAGAGAGAGAGAGAGAGAGAGAGAGAGAGAGAGAGAGAGAGAGAGAGAGAGAGAGAGAGAGAGAGAGAGAGAGAGAGAGAGAGAGAGAGAGAGGGGAAGGGGGGGGGGGGGGAGATTGCCGAGAAAAATGGATATATGCGTGGTGTGCGCTAGTTCATAGCGTCAGCGAAAAATAAACGTATTACGGTCGGGTCGAAATCTGCTCCGCTCTAAACGGGGCGCGCGGCTGGTATTTGAACCCGCTCCACCTCTGCTACTACGTGTTGCGCGCCGCGCGGCCCAGGCCCTATCCGCGGCCCCCACCACCGGGATGGGCAGCAGAGGCAGCAGGACGTTTCATCGTGTCAAAATGAAAAAAAAAGAAGAAAAAGAGCAGGAAAAAAGGGAAGAAAAAAAGGTGTAAAGCGGCCACTGGGGAGAGTGGCTGACGACTCTGCGGATCTCCAAGCCTCACTGCGGTCGGGTCGGGGGAGGATTCTTCTCGGTCAGTAAGTTAATGGTGCTGTTTAGCGCCCCCTCCCCCTCCCCCTCCACCCGCTCCCAAGAAGCTGTCTGACTGAGTAATTAGCGCCAAGTTCGCGTCGTCGCCTTCATCTTCTCATCACTTCTGCCCCCCCCCCCCTCTTCTGCTGCGGCTGTTAGGCTACTTTGCATCTTCCACACTTCTGCGGACGCCCATGGCGAAGCGCCGGGCGACACCAGCAGGGAGATTTCTGGGTCAGCCGCGACGCAAGACACCCAACCGAGCCGGCGATCACCCCCCCCCCCTCACACTCTCCCCTCCCGCCACTACAGCACCCCTTGCAAAGTCATCAGCCCCCACCACCACCACCCTCCCACAAGGCCGCCCCGAACTACAGCCCAGCACTGAGTAAAAGTGAAATCAGATTAAATGCTCCCTAGGCGGCACAGTATCACAGATAAAACTGATAACAGCCCTGGTTTGTTCTTTTTCTGCCTTGTTTTGGCTCCGATATTTTACTTAAAAAAATAAATATTCCGGGTGGCATTACATTGCCGGCGTTTGTAAAGGAGTCACTGCAGAGCATCGCATCGATTAATGAGGAGCCGCGCAAATTCTCATCCTGATGGGGGCCTTGCGTGCTGCAGGCCGGCGGCCTCGGCCGTACACCGCCGCGGGTTCCAGCCACCCACGCACGCGCGCGCCCTCCCAGTCCTTGTCTCGGGTTCAAATACCGGCCCCCTGGTCGTTCGAATACTAGCCTCGGGTTCGAATACTGGCCTTGGGTTTCAGTACCAGCTTGCCGGCCTTGGGTTTGAATACTGGCCTTGGGTTTCAGTACCGGCCCGCCGGCCTCGGGTTCGAATACCACCAACACACACGGCACCGCGCAAAATGCAGGTCACGGGTTCAAGCGCCCCGCCGTTGTCGACCTGTTTACGGCTGCTGCTGCTGCTGCTGCTGCTGCTGCTGCTGCTGCTGCTGCTGCTGCTGCTGCTGCTGCACGCGACGAGATGAGGTCGCAACGCCGAACTCAAGTCCTGCGCGACAACGCCGTATAAACTTTGGTGGTAGGAAAGGGGCGGCGGGGGCTGTGCGTGAGCGATAACTTGTACCACTACGGGATGCATTATGAGTCTGGATCGTAATTCAGCGTGTGCAACCCCCTCCTCCCCTCCCCTCCACCCTCTCTCCCCCTCTCTCTCTCCATCGCACATACGGCCAACGGCTGCCGGATCTTTTCTATTTCCCCTGTATGGCCATATCGAATCGCACGTACGTGGGAAGGAGACGCCGGCAGTCTCTTCCCTTCTTACCGCGGTCGGAGAAGCGGCAGCAAGAGGTCGCGTAGGTGGGGAGAGAGGGGGAGGGAGAGGAGGAGGGTGAGGGGCTGGGAGCGGTGCGGGGAGCGGCGCCACAGCAGCACGACGGCGCACTTCTTGTGCACGGTGACGGTGTGACCCCCTGCAGGCCCCGCAGCAGCAGCTATCTTTCACTTTATCTCCAGTCTGATTCCGCTCCGTTCCGCTCCAGTCGGCGGACGACGCGGCCCGGGCCCCGGGTGGCAGCAGGAGTAACCCTCCCCCTCCCCTCCTCCTCCTCCTCCTCCTCCTCCTCCCCTACCGCCGCCAACAAACGCAGCTCGTCTGCTACGGTGTCAGCATTAGGCACCTCCCACACACCGGTACAGAGTATGCAGGATACGCGAAAACAATTTTCTTTGCGTTGTGTTTGAGTCGGACGGCGTTGACTTCGGAGCCCAGAATGAATGTCGTGCGAATGTGAGGCAGGCGGGCAGGCTGGCAGACACACACAGTAGGTAAGCAGGCGGGCAGGTGGGCAGACACACACAGTAGGTGAGCAGGCGGGCAGGCAGGGGCAGGCGGGCAGGCGGGCAGGCAGGCGGGCAGGCGGGCGGGCAGGCGGGCAGGCGGGCAGCGGGCAGGCGGGCAGGGCAGGCGGGCAGACACACACACAGTAGGTGAGCAGGCGGGCAGGCAGGGGCAGGCGGGCAGGCGGGCAGGCGGGCTGGCTGGCAGGCTGGCAGACACACACACAGTAGGTAAGCAGGCGGGCAGGCTGGGCGGGCAGACACACACACAGTAGGTAAGCAGGCGGGCAGGCAGGGGCAGGCAGGGGCAGGCAGCCTGCCAGCCAAGTCCCCTGCCACTCCAATTCCCTGGACGTCGGGTTGAGCCTCCGCAAGTGCTATGGAGAGGTATAGGGCAGGGCCTGGCAGCGCTGCCTTAAGGGGGTGTTCCCCTCCCCTCCCCCCGGTGTCTGTGTGTGTGTGTGTGTGTGTGTGTGTGTGACCAATCAGAGCCCCGCATCACCGCCCCCGCGGAGTGGGGCAGCCCCCTATTCACAGCTAAGTGTCTATAAAGCCGAGGCCCCTTCTTGTTCCTCAGCATTATTTGCGGAGCGTTGCCGACTGCTGGACAGGCCCTGCACGGCACGGCACGGCCCGGCACGGCCCAGCACGGCTGCTACATTTCAAGCCTTCTAAAGAAAGCCCAAGAGACCCGGGCGAGCCCCCCCCCCCCTCCCCCGCGCGAACAGGGGGCCACATAGTAGGCACGAAACGCGCCACGTTTCGGCGACGGTACTCGAACCCCGGATCAGGGGAAACAGCCGCGGCTTACGCGCCGGGAGGTAGCTGACGTGGGCTGAAATCTAGAATTGAAATCCGCGGCGTAATACTATGAGAATATTATATGGCGACAGGTCGGAGCCGCTGGCTAAGGGGGCAGGATATACGTCACGACCGAAGTGAGTGGGGCAGATACGTGGCGACAATGTGACAGCCCCCCCCCCCCCCTGGCAGAGAGAGAGAGAGAGAGAGAGAGAGAGAGAGAGAGAGAGAGAGAGAGAGAGAGAGAGAGAGAGAGAGAGAGAGAGAGAGAGAGAGAGAGAGAGGAGAGAGAGAGAGAGAGAGAGAGAGAGAGAGAGAGAGAGAGAGAGAGAGAGAGAGAGAGAGAGAGAGAGAGAGAGAGAGAGAGAGAGAGAGAGAGAGAGAGAGAGAGAGAGAGAGAGAGGCGCCTGAAGAAAAGAAAGGGGTGAAGGGGCGGCAAGGGGTCGTGTCAGACCCCTCCCGCCGCGCTCTCGCCTTCTCGGTTTAAATCTTTGTCGTAAAATAATTTAATTGACTGGCGCAAAAGGAGAGAGGAGGCGAGAGAAAGAGAGAGAGAGAGAGAGAGAGAGAGAGAGAGAGAGAGAGAGAGAGAGAGAGAGAGAGAGAGAGAGAGAGAGAGAGAGAGAGAGAGAGAGAGAGAGAGAGAGAGAAAGAGGCGGGGGAGGGGGGGAGGAAAGGTCATAATATAAATAACACCCCCCGTGCAGTGGGAAACAGCACAGCTAGGTCACAGACAACAGTGGGAACACTCGGCGCACTCACTCACTCCCTCTCCCGACTCACTCACTCCCTTACGTGTCCGTGTCGCTACACATCCCCCCCCCCTCCTCCGGCGCCCCCGGCCTGACGGCTGCGTCTGAGTCCCCGTTAAGCCCTGCAGGAGTCGACACATACCAGGCAGATTACTCTCAGGGACATCCCCGTTTTGTAAAACCCCTCAGCAGACACGTTGTTCGGTTCTGAACACGACCCGGGCGCCGTGTAATCGCGCTTTGTCGTGCAAATATTTTGTTGTTTTCACTGGAACAAGAGAAGATGAGTATTGTTTGCGGTGTAATTCGCTCGAACAGCCGCCCCGCCCCACCCTCCACGCTCTGCTGCCCAGCGTCCGCCCTCCTCTTCCTCTTAACGCATCTCTTGCGTTTATGCTTGCCATTTTTCTGCACAACTCTTGGGCTTTTCCGCACGATTTCCACCGCCACAGTTTACCTCCCCCTCCGTCCCCTCTTCCTCGCCCCGATGACTACTGTGTGCGGGACCAGCCCCAAAGTCTGTGCGCCCTTCTTGCTGCTGGAGGCCGGGCTGGAGCCCGGCTGGAGCCCGGCTGGAGCCCGGCTATGGAGCTTGGCTGGAGCCCGGCTGGAGCCCGGCTGGAGCCCGGCTGGAGCCCGGCTATGGAGCTTGGCTGGAGCCCGGCTGGAGCCCGGCTCTGGAGCTTGGCTGGAGCCCATCCGCAGGCCTCGGCCGGCCGGACCGCGCGCTCCGCTGCGTCCCCAGCACTGTGTTTATGCAGCGCGCGGAAAAAAGGAAAAACTTTCCAGCCGAAAATTATTATTGTCAAGGAAACAAAAGTAGGCGAGACAGAGAGAGAGAGAGAGAGAGAGAGAGAGAGAGAGAGAGAGAGAGAGAGAGAGAGAGAGAGAGAGAGGACCGCTCATACTGTGGTGCTGAGATGAAGAAAAAAATACACGGGCGGAAAAATCATTCATTCATACAAACGATGGCATGCAATTCTGAAAAAAAAAAAGACGTCCCAAGGGCGAAATACGCGAACCAAGCAGCTGGTTGGCCTGCCTCGGGACGGCCTTGCGATCTATGAGAGTGCGTAAAGGGCAGGCACACGGACCCAACCCGACCCCCGCAGAGCATTTCCACTGGCCGTTCTTTAATTGTCCTTCCTCTCCATCATTCACAGCCCATTAGGGACAGGGGTCAGCGCAGCAGCCGGCTGGACGACGCTCCCCCTCCCTCCCTCCCCCTTCACACCCTCTTTTCCCGCCCTACACCCTTTTTTCGACGCCCCCCTCCCCTTTTTGGGGAGTCTTTCCCGCACTCCTCGTTGGAAGCATTTTTTCTTCTTTTTATCTCGCTTCACTATGAGATGCGGCTGAAAAGAGTGCAGGTCCATAGGGAGGGCCATAGGGGTACTTTTTTTAAAATGGAAAAAGACCAGATGCCATAGGTCATGGGGGTCCATTAACAGTCAGCGATGAGTCAATTTCATTAGTTGAATCGAAATTCACGCGTCGAGAGCAAATCGAGAGGTCCGTCCGGGCCTTGCTCCTGCGAACAAACGCACTCCAGGAACCCACACTCACTCACACACACACACACACACACACACACACACACACACACACACACACACACACACACTCTCTCTCTCTCTCTCTCTCTCTCTCTCTCTCTCTCTCTCTCTCTCTCTCTCTCTCTCTCTCTCTCTCTCTCTCTCTCTCTCACCGTAATAACGTCTCTGGATCCAAACTGCCACGAGCTTTACCTGCAACAAAAATAAAAGACGAAGGCCGTTAAATCACAAAGCGCGCGCGCGCACGCACACACACACACACACACAGACATACATACACACACACACATTTGAAAAGCGAATTAAATCCTTCCCTCTACGTCAATACACACTCCATTTATTTTTCTATCGGCGCTGTGACGTGAGCAGCGCCCAGCCGCCTGTTTGGCATTGTTCTTCGCGAAAAGAAAGGGAAAGAACAAAAAAAAAAAGAGAGAATAAAGCAAACGAAACCGTTTAAGCTGGTTGACTCAGTGCGATTCCCGCAAGTCCTCAGTTCATTTACCGGGTGGCGGCAGCAGGAGCCTGGTCATCGAGACGCCCAGTAGGTAGGCAGCGGCGCGGCGGTGCAACACACCGAAGCGGTGCGCGTTGCCTACCCCGCGCTCTGCAGGGGCTAGAGGAGGCGGCTGCACCATCGAGGCCGAGTCCTCTAGCCGAGGCTTACACCCTCATTTCCGGGATGTCGGACCGAATTCTCGCGTGCTATAAGCGAAAATCCTTCGGAAGCGCGCTGCGTCCCACAGCAGAATGCTCGCCGCCTACGCCACTGATTCTTATCGTCGTACGCCCTCCCCCCTCCCCCTCACCCCGGAGGGCGGCCCCACCCAGATCGTAACCCCCGGCAGGTCATCGGTGGCTATTTGATGACGCGGGGACATCGGTCCGTCTCTCGCGCCCAATTTCGTTTCATTATCCGGTTTTACTACTCTTGTGTCCCCCTCTCTCTCTCTCTCTCTCTCTCTCTCTCTCTCTCTCTCTCTCTCTCTCTCTCTCTGTCTCTCTCTGTCTCTCTCTCTCTCCCCCTGCCCATTGTCTCTCTCTCTCACTTTAGGGCTGCTGCTACTCCAGCAGTAAGCACACACGGGACGGGTGCGTTATATGGGGCGCCGGCACCTGCTAGAGCATCCCCAACCCCCCAGAAATTCATTATTTAACATTAAAAGGCCGAGTATACGCGCGTCTGTGTGCGTAGGTGTGTGTAGGTGTGTGCGTGTGTGTGTGTGTGTGCAACACATGAATGCGATTCTGTAATGAATCATCAAAGGGGGGCGACACTTCCAAATCCGTGCGAGTATTAAAAGCATGTTAATACGCAGAGATCCGAGCGCTGCTACAGGACTGAAGGCACAGGGATTCGCTTCTGTTGAAGAACATTTTCACGGGAAATAAAAATAAACACATAGCTCGGTAATGGAAAAAAAATTCTCGCCAGTTCACACAACACTGCGCACCAAGCACCACGCACTATCTCTCTCGTCGCAGATGCTCGGCTCGCATTGCAGCGTACAGGCCCGCTCTACAAGTGTTCCACTCGGCTTCACCTGCCAACATCATTTCCCTAACTCCATCATTACAATGTCGAGACTGCTGCTCACTCCTTGTCTTGCTTTTTCACTGTGTGTGTGTGTGTGTGTGTGTGTGTGTGTGTGAGAGAGAGAGAGAGAGAGAGAGAGAGAGAGAGAGAGAGAGAGAGAGAGAGAGAGAGAGAGAGAGAGAGAGAGAGAGAAGTAAAGCGACAACGACAAAGTGGCGACGGCTACGAAGTCGTACCGCATACGTGGAGCGGCACGCGTGACATAATCCTTTCACTCACCGACGCACAAACTAAGCGCTAATGCAAGGCTGTGTACATCGTTAGGTACAGATTCGTCCATTTAGCATAAGAAAGGTGGGGAAAAATCTTTGTCAGGAATTCCCCCCGTCTGGAGGAGTTGCCAACTCGACCGCTCAGTTTCCCATCGGGCGGAGCTGCGCTGCTGCGCTGCCGTCACTCTATACTGGTCCTGCTGTTGCTGTCGACCTGCTGCTGTTTTTCTTCTGTTGTTTCATTCGCCTCGCTCCGGGTTGTCATACTGATCGCTTTGATTGCCGATGACGTCATGGCAGCGCTCGTTTTGGTGTATCATCACCACCATGAGGGCTTTGTCATTCGTAACCGAAAGGGTGGGCAGAAAAAAAGGACATGCCACCGTTTGAAAAACAAAAACAAAAAGGGGATGTCATCGCAGTTTGATTTGCTAGGGTTTGACTTATTGGATCTACCGTTCGTTACACCGTTCAAGAACTGCGCAAAAAAATTAATCAATACTACTGAAATGTCAAGGTCTGTTTTTACTCGTTCTTATTTGCTTCCTCTACTACGACTATGACGTAGAAGCAAAAAAAGAACGAGTATTGCGCTCGCCCTGTCAGTTAAGACCCCGATTCATCTCGAAAACTGCGTAACGGAGGGATTCTGTTTCGGGGGCGTTTTGGTTGAGCGTTGATCTTGTTTCGAAAATGACATTAGATTTCTGAAAAACAAAAAACAAAAAAACTCGTATTTAGAGACCGCAGATCGTCGGAAGTTTGTCTTGGGACCAGCCGTCGCCCGCAGTCAACAATAACTTTTCGCGTACTCTGCAGCGCTCGGAGTAATAGATCAGTGGCTAAGTCCAGTTAAGACGCGAGAAAAACACAGAATTAAATAAAAATAAAATCACAAATACTGATTGTACACAAATTGTTCGTAAATATGAGAACCAAAAACATTAAATTATGAAAATTTCGAAAAACCTTATTTCCCACTCAAAACTCAAAGAACGAGTCTGTCCTAGGACGCTACAGCGTCTCCATGCCCGTCTTCTTTTTATGTATTATGGTGTTTTCTGAGGTCGGTGCGTGTGAAAGAGAGCCCTGCCGAAATGCGTACTGTTACGGTCGGGACATGGAGTTGGGGGGGGGGGGGGCACGCCCATCAGCTCTGCAGGGGGTCTGTCCGGCCGGCCGCCCCCGCAAACCCAGCAAAAACAGGACATCGGGACCCAAGTCGAGCACACATCATTTCGGCTCCAAGATCAACAAAATCGGCAAAACCGTTGGCACTGTTCGGCCGTCCTCAGAGTCAACAACGGCGAGCGCGGCGACTGGCGCGCACAGGGGCGGCCAACCCCACAGCCTCATCACGGGAGGACATGAAAATTGATATATAATGCGGACGTGTCGGATTCTAATACCATACTTTTGTTTTCTAAAAAATAATAATAAAAAAAGAAAAGAATGCGGCAGTGTATATGGAGGGGACGAATCTGGCGCCGAACCAACAACAAACTTTGTGCTTTCCATTCCAAGAGGAAAAGCCGCCACTCCCCCTCCGTCTCCTCGCACCTAAAAAAATGTCCCGGCTAGCTGAGGAAGGGGAGAGAGGGAGGGGTGGGGGGGGGGGGCATGTTTCAAATTCGTGTTGCGTCGCGGGTGTTTGATCGCGATTCGCATTCACGTTCCCTTTTCCATCACAGCGCGACGAGACGGGCGACGAGGCTACACTACAGCAGCAGGGCCCATCGCTCATCCGATTTCGGGCCGACACCAGAGACATCGAAGGGCATGACGGGGGCGAGGGGGAGGGGGCGCCGATAGGGAGAGGAATGGGAGGGGGGAGGGGGCAGAGTCCCTGCGAACGCAGCAGCAGTAGCGCAACGCTACTCGATTGAGGACACAAGAAGCCTGTCAAAATGTCCTTTAATTTTCCGCGCCAGTTATTCGTGCGGCCGCGCGCACAGGCCCTTGCCCTCCTCACCGTCCTGGCTGGCAGCGCCGCACCGCCGCCTCCTACAAGCTGGCTGCTGACTCTGAGGAGGCGCCGCCGTGGTGCCGCCACGCTGATGTTATGGATGATCCGGGCCGCAGGGGCCGCAGGGGGGGGGGGGGGGGGGCTGCAACGTCTTTACGACGCTGCAGAGACACCCTCGCCCCCTCCTTCCCCCCGATTGGGCCTTGCCGACGCGCTGGGCTATGGGATGCCTGCCGCCTCGATACAGCAAACTGATAGCTTTCTACTATCGTTCGGACTGCCATGACCCCCCCCCCCCCCTCCTCTCTGCCCTGTCCGGGGGCTCGGCTCGGACGCTCACGGCACCAGAGGGTATAAAGTCACAGATGCCACACCTATTCTATACACAGCGCGTAATCACAGAGGACAATCATGGAAAACAAAATGCGCTGACAGTTTAAACCTATGCGGAGCGGCGCGGGCGTTAACGGTGTCCTCCCGCCCGAACGTGATGATGGAATGGGGTCGGTGCGACTATTATTGCGGTCTCGTTGTGTGTGTGTGTGTGTGTGTGAGTGTGTGTGTCTGTGTGTGCTTTAGCCTCCGCCTGAGTGGACCGCACCCCCGCACCGGTAGGCAAACCCGCAAGACACGAATTGAGTTATTTGCGTGCCCCTCTCCGCCGCCGCGTGCCGTCTGAGGGTCAGGGTGCGCCAGACGCCAGGGGGGGGGGGGGCGTTTGAGCGACCATCTGTGGCAGAGAGGAGGCGAGGGGGGGGGGGGGGGGGGGCACCGGCTAACTAAAATAGACCGGCCAGGGGATCGGGGCTTGGGTGGACCTAAAGGCAAAACGGGTCTTGAGAGGGAGGAAATACCACCGACAGCGAAGGGAGCCAGAAAGAGACAGAGACAGGGAGAGAGGGATAGAGAGGGGGGGGGGACAGGACGGCAGCACAGCAGCAAGCAGCCGGCGCAAGGAAGAGAGGGACGCGAGGATAGACGAACGAAACCACACGCGGCGTGTGTTTGTGTGTGTGTGTGTGTGTGTGTGCGTGTGTGTGTGTGTGTGTGCCGCCGCCGGCAGCCAGCCGGCCGGACAGACACCGGACGCAGAAGCGCAGCGGAGGTCTTCACTTCACGCGGCTGTCGGCGTGGTTGGCAGCACTGGGACCGACACCATGCAGTGAGGCAGCAGTAGCAGCATATAGTCCGCTGTTGCCAGAGCGTCGTGTGTGTGTGTGTGTGTGTGTGTGTGTGTGTGCACTGGCCAGTATTTTGGCACATCACTTGTACGAACCTTGCTTTATTTCTGTTTTCAAAAGTTGAGAAATATCCAAAAACCGAAACGAGCCGCGTTTCCGACTCGGATGCCTGAAGAGGGTCCTCTTTGCTACGCCACCGCCGCCGGCAGATCTCCCCAGAGCTCCGGGCTCCGGTTGCCCTCCGGGTGCCTCCGGGCCATTGCCCATCAACGCCAAAGCCCCTCCATGTATTTATGGCAGCATGACTGGCCGATAACTCGGCCGACATTTTCCGGCGACCGCTCAGACACATTGCCACGCGCCGCCACGCGCCGCCACGCCACCCCCATAGCGGCCAGTGGCAACGCCGGAAAACGCCACCCGTAATCATATAGCGGACCGGTTAATTTGAAAGGTCCACCCCGATTACCCGACCGATGCCCCTGTCACTTCTCTCTCTCTCTCTCTCTCTCTCTCTCTCTCTCTCTCTCTCTCTCTCTCTCTCTCTCTCTCTCTCTCTCTGTCTGTCTGTCTGTCTCTCTCTCTCTCTCTCTCTCTCTCTCTCTCTCTCTCTCTCTCTCTCTCTCTCTCTCTCTCTCTCTCTCTCTCTCTCTCTCTCTCTCTCTCTCTCTCTCTCTCTCTCTCTCTCTCTCTCTCTCTCTCTCTCTCTCTCTCTCTCTCTCTCTCTCTCTCTCTCTCTCTCTCTCTCTCTCTCTCTCTCTCTCTCTCTCTCTTCTCATTCTCTGAATATCATTTTATTCGCAAACGAAATGATGTGGCGCCAAACTTTTTACCTTGTTTCAAAAGTCTCGCCGCCTGCAAGCGCACCCCCTTCATCGTCTCTCAGAAGAAAAAAGAAGAAGAAGAATAAGGACACGCACAAAAAAAAAAAAAAATCTTGGGGCGAAAGTTTTTCATCAACGTTATGGAACGTTCGATCGATCGGTCGCGATGGGCCGAGGGGCTCGAGCACCTCAGAGTCCGCACCTCCTCCACGCGTCGCAGCTCCAGAGCGAGCCCCATGCAGTGGGGCGCGGGTTCGAATACTACTACCATTCTGAAAATAATAAAAAGGCCGCCCGACTTTTTCTCAGCCCTCGGCAATCACTTTCGGGCGAGTGAGATCATTGCAGTCACATCGAACGGTATGGAGGAAACGAGTTTGCAGAGGAGTCGCCGAGGGGCGACATCAAGAAACCTGTCTGCTCGCAAAAAGGTCGCGCCCAACTAAATGAAAATTAGTACCGTTGCTAAAAAATTGAGTAACGTGGCTAAAAATTAAGCGCGGTAACTAAACAGTTAGCATCGGTGCTAAAAAATGTTAGTTGGGCGTATACTACTAGAAAATTAGCACCTGTGCTAGCGATTTTTTTGCGTGTGTGGTCCGGCGAAGCGCAATTTGCGGAATCCATTTACGACGACGATTCGTCAGTCGGTGTTTCTGTCGCTGTTTCATTTCCAGGGAGCGGACGCGGTGCTCACTGCAGAAGGGATAAGGGCACTGTGTTGTGCCGCGCCCTTTGGGCCCTTTGGGGGACTCGGTGCCCTTTGAGGGACTCGGCAAAGAAAGGTCACCGCCGCGGGTACAGCGAATGTGGAATATGAAAGAACGTGGACAGACGGACTGACCGGCGCTGACCAGCGCTGACCTCCGGGCTGCATGCGAATCACACACTACTCCGAGGGGAGCAGAGACAGCGGTGTGAAATGAATCCTAATAGGACGACGAAGTCTTCATACTTTTCATCACAATAATATTTTGTCATCCAAGAATTTGTTCCTTTTGAGATTTTGGCATATGTTGAGCTGACCGGGTTTTTTTTTTCGTAAATAAAGGCAAAGTGTTTTTTTTTTAAACTTAGTTTAACTTTTAACTTTTTGGCGTACACTGGAAAATAAAAACCGTGTTTGCTTTTGCTTTCTCGTGTCGCAGCCACACTGTTTCCCACGACGATGACTCGAGTCGATCGCCCAAAGCTGCTCTCTGCTGCCGCCTCCTCGCGTTGTTTGCCGGCCGCCGCGGGCATACACACACACACACACACACACACACACACACACACACACACACACACACGCGCGCGCGCGGGCGAGCGAGTCGGATGGGCCCCCTGGGGGGCGGGGCACCGTTCCACATGCCGCGGTGCGGCGTGACGCGGAAGCGCGGCAAAAACATGACGTTTGATAACAAATGACGCGAACCATCGACATGACAAGCCTCCTCCTCCCCCCCCCCCCCCCCCCCCCCCCCGACCGGCCATCCGGTCCCTCACCGGGGCGTCTGCCGCAGGCTGTGGCTGACGTCCGTTTGCTTGTTCGCGTGTGTGATGACAGTAGCCGAAGTGTGTGTGTGTGTGTGAGAGAGAGAGAGAGAGAGAGAGAGAGAGAGAGAGAGAGAGAGAGAGAGAGAGAGAGAGAGAGAGAGATATATGCCATGTATCCCACCCTTCTCACACACCTTTATCTTGGCTGAGTAGCGGTCGAGAAAGAGAAATGTTAAGACGAAAGCATACAGAGCCGGTGCCGCTGATTCGGACCGGAAACCAAAGGCTGGTTTGACGTGGTACTCCATACTGGCTGCCCGCACTCTCAAGCTCACACGGCACACGCGGGTGCCACTCCATACTGGCTGCTCGCACTCTCAGGCTCACACGGCACACGCGGGTGCCACTCCATACTGGCTGCCCGCACTCTCAAGCTCACACGGCACACGCGGGTGCCACTCCATACTGGCTGCTCGCACTCTCAGGCTCACAGGCAGACGCGGTGGCCATTTTAATTAAATGGCCTCCGATTCAAAATTGGCTCCCCATCAGCCGGGCGCGAGAGAGAGAGAGAGAGAGAGAGAGAGAGAGAGAGAGAGAGAGAGAGAGAGAGAGAGAGAGAGAGAGAGAGAGAGAGAGAGAGAGAGAGAGAGAGAGAGAGAGAGAGAGAGAGAGAGAAAAGGGGGGAGAGACGGCGGGATATATTGCCGGCCTGACTATTCAGCGAGTGAGTCAGGAAAAGCAGCATCCATGTCTCCCTTACTTTATCAGTCTCTCCTCCTTCCTCCCTTGTCCTGTGTCCCCCTTTCACTTTTCTTCCCTTTCTTTACCCTCGCCCCCCCTCTCTCTCTCTCTCTCTCTCTCTCTCTCTCTCTCTCTCTCTCTCTCTCTCTCTCTCTCTCTCTCTCTCTCTCTCTCCCGCAGCGAAGCGCGCGTCGAGTCAAAAGAAACAAATAATGCCATCAATGGAAACGTACGGTAATAAAACTGGTAGCAGATAGCCTTCCTCCCCCTCCGCCCCTCCCTCCCTCGCTTGTACACGGTAAAGGTCGCGTCTTCTACGGGAAATTTTGAAATTCAAGGATACACCATGATGCAACATTCAGGATAACTCCAAAGCGTATCTGGTCCGAGATCTGGTCTTTGCTTTTGAGCTCCTTGACCTCCCCACACGCCATGTCCTATACAACCCTTAATTCCTTGTTTTTTTTTTTTTTTTTTTTTTTTTTGCGGTGTAGAGTGTGGGCCGCGGGGCGCGGAAGGGCGCTGGTCTGCTTCCTGTTGGCCTGCTCTCGTATTGTGGGCGCTGCTTGTAACAAAGAGTACCCCGAAATAATCCCCAGGGTCTGCTGCTGCTGCTGCTGCAGGCGGGGAGGGGCACGTCGATGTGTCTACCCAGTATGAGAACACTGAGAGCGCGCAGAGGGCCATCATCATTGTCAGTGAGGTGACGCCGCAGTCCACAAATTAGTATGGCAAATTCACAGGCACGCGCTGCGCCCAGCAATTCCAGAGGGCCGATTGGCAGTTTGTTACAGCACTACTAATTATTCTATTCCCCCTCCCCCTCCCCTCCATCCACTACTATCATCCCGCTATCGCCCCCCTCCCCCCCCCCAAACCCCTTATCACTCCATCGCTAGCGTTATATGCGGCACTGTAAATCACTCAGCCCTGATTACATGTGGGCCAAGTATAATTAGAGCACGACCCGTCTGGATACACACTTGGGCTCTGGGCTCCAAACTCTCCGGCGGCACGGCAGAGACGGCAGGGAAGAAACACGCGCACAGCGGAGCGTTGTCGACGCTGTCGCGGCAGTGGCTGCGGAGGGGGTAGGTGCCGAGGACTGTGTACGCCAGCCTGATAACGGACATGTCCAGCACCAACAGCGAATAACCACCCAAAGCTGCATACGAGACGAGACTGAGTCGGGGGCTCGCTGCGCCGGGGCCCCCGGGGGGGGGGGGGGGGGGGGGCGTGATACGGCGTGTCTAATTCCGTGTTTTATTGCCGCCATATGTGCGGTGCGTCCACCACCCCCTTCGTTTCCTTCCGGTTCGCCAACCCCCTAACCCCTGGCAGCCACCCCACTCCACCTACCCCAAAAATCATACCTCCAGAACTAAAACGAACTCCAACCACCCCGGAACACTTCTATAAGTGTGCGGTTGCCAATAATAATTCCTAATTGAAGTTCTCCACATTCTTGCGCTTCTTCTGTCACTCTTCGCACTAATTCCGTTTTATCCTCGTCCTTCTTTCGTCCGCGCTCTCAAACTCGTTCGGCGGATGTACTATGGGGCCCGTCTGCACTGAATGAGTCCGAGGAGGCCACGGGGGCCCACGGGGGCCCACGGGGGCCCACGGTGAGAAAGGAGGGGCAGGACGAGGGGCACCCCGCTCTAAAATTCGTTCACGTTCCTTTGCGCCTTCACTTGATTCGTTTGCGCTCATTGTTAGAGGAGTGCCTGCCTAGCTACGGCAGCGCTCTTCTCCCTGCAGAGCCTCTGGTGCCGGCAGTGCCGCGCTGCCCCCCCCCCCCTGCTGGACCCATGGAGCCTTTAACCCTCCCCCTCCCCCTCTCTCTCTCTCTCTCTCTCTCTCTCTCTCTCTCTCTCTCTCTCTCTCTCTCTCTCTCTCTCTCTCTCTCTCTCTCTCTTTGCAGCAGTCAGCATGCACCTCACAGAGCGCGTGTTCGCAAAGAAAACGTACGGGAGGTTGGGAAGAGTGCGGCAGAAATTAGATTTCTCCCGAGTCATTTCGGGGCGGTCGACTTGATTTTCTTCTCTGACAGTAGGCGAAGTACATGTAATTAGATTACGCTGGGAAAACGATCACATGCAGGGGGGGGGGGGGGGGAAGAAATCACACTATTCTCAAAAGTGGGCATTAAACCCACAATAACTTGCAAGTTTTCGGACGGTTTCATGTTTTTTTTTACCTGCTGTCATTTTTTTTTCAATCGCGATTACCTCCTCTTACCCGAACTCTTAGAACGCCAGGAAACACCGAACTTGCAGCAGCTATTTCTGCCGCGTCCCCTTCCGTATCCGGGCCGATGTACAGACCTTGTGGGCCCCTCAGACCCGCATGCATTTGGAGGGTCTCAGCGCCACCCCCAGCACCTCCCTTCACAACACACACACACACACACACACACACACACACACACACACACACACACACACACGGCCCCCCGTTTCCATATTTTCCCTGTATGGGTCGTATGCTCTCCCTCCTCCCCATTTCGGCTTGTCGGACCTTCTGCCCAGCAGCCACAAGCATACCATGCGGCCACCTTCCGCGCAACACGTAACAACACCGAGCGCCTGCCCTTGGGAATGATGAGGTTCGTATGAGGTATAGCGCGCAGTGAATGAATGAATAAACGGCCAGACGAGTGAACGGCCGTCTGAATGAATGAATGAATGGCCACTGAATGAATGACCCAGTGAATATGGTCAAACAAACGAATGAACGAATGCATAGCTAAATAAATGAATACATACATAGATGAATGAATAGATATGATGAATGGATAAGTGCAAGCATAAATAAATGAATGAATAGATGAATGGATAAGTGCAAGCACAGATGAATGAATGAATGAATGCATGCACAGATGAATGAATGAATGAATGAATGGATGAATGAACGAATGAATGAATGAATGAACACATGAAATGAATGAATGAATGAATGAATGAATGAATGAATGAACGAATGAATGAATGAATGAATGAATGAATGAATGACGCCGCTTCCTCCGCCGAGTCATGCGGGCCCTTATCGCGCCGTGCTGTTATCGCGCTGCTGTGTTCTACCGAGTTGGACAGAGGGAAGCGTACGGCGCTCCGAATAAATTTTAAAACGCGCGCGCGGACGAGTGAAAAGAAATCGTGTTTGCGGAATCCCGGAATCTGAGAAATTTCCGGGGACCTTGTTTTCCCTCCAGCAGCAGCAGCAGCAGCGCGCGTAGCGGCCAGCGGAAAAAGAATGTGTGTGCTGCAGCGGGAAGTAGACATGAGCGAGGGTCCAGCCGGGGTCCGGCAGCGGCAGGGCGGGGTCCGGGGCCGTGTCCAGGCACTGGCCCTGACAACGGGCGGACGGATGAGCGTACGCCGGAGTGGGCGTCACCACCACAGCCAGGCTCTTGTAGCGGGCAAGAACGGACGGGGACGCAACGCGGAGCAACGCGGAGGGTCAGTGACAGCGGACGCCACAGAGGACCCGGAGGACCCGGAGGACCCGGAGGACCCGGAGGACCCGGAGGACCCGGAGGACCCGGAGGACCCGGTTACACTGCGCTCGCCGGCAACCTCCCTCTGCCCAACGCCCGTTAGTGGTTTCGGAACATACACGCAGAGAGGCTGACTCTTTACGATTCCTTTTTCAGTCAACTTTGGAAACTCGTCAGCGGGGAAAATTCGCCGACCGTATGCCGGACGGCCCGGAACGGCCCCCTCAGGGCGCTGGTGCAATCCACAAAGCCATGGCCGGTCAGAGCGGTGCAGCCAAATGCAGCCATTCGCCGCAGTCCACCCCTACGGCCCCCACATCGGCTCCGGCTGCTCCGCTCCGGCTGGTCCGGTTCGATTTTCTCCTTTCTCTACGGCAATTACGCCTCTGATGGCCGATGGAATAACCTCACATTTTCCGCCAATTGCTCCCCGCTGCCGCCGCGCCGCGCTGTAAGGCCGCTTTCTGTAAGTGCAGCCGCGGATAGCACGCCGGCTCACGCGAAGCCTGAGTTGGGTCCGTCGGCCCGCCATGGGCCCCGCCGTGCGCCAAGCGCGTTCCGGATACAAGTTTTCGGGGGCCTTAATCGCGGGACAAAGCATTTACGATCACGATTGCGGGACACGCATTGCGGATCGTTGGCAGCGCTGCGTGGACACGCGAGGCGGAGATCAGGGGTCCAGTCACATCACCCACACTGCCAATCCAGGCGAATGTTCTGGGGTAAGTGCAAGGTAAATATGTTAGGCTGGAAAAGCAATCACAAGCAGTTGTAAAAATAATACACCCTTCTCAAAAGTGGACATTTGATCCAAATTTTTCAGAATTGCATTAAAATTGTTTTTAAGTTATTTTTTTATGGGTGTCATTTTTTACCTGACGTGATTTTATTTTCACTGTGTCTTTTTTTGCACCTGCAATATTACCCTTCCACTTGCAAAATTCTTTGCAAATTTCTCTGCTGGCTCACCTATTGAAAATTTCGCTACCGCGGTGCTGCTAACAGTGTACTAGGTACGGGGGACGTGGACTGTGCACGCATCTGACGCACATGGTGTGAGCCGCACCAAAATAGAAGAAAAAGGGTGTGCGGTGTGGGGGAAGGGGGGCATCCTGGGGCCTTCAGGGCCCTTCGTGTCGTGTCCTCCGTCCCTCCAGCCGCGACAAGGAGGCAGCGCGCCGCATCCTTCACGCCCCTGCTGCTGCTGCTGCTGCTGCTGCTGCTGCTGCTGCTGCTGCTGCTGCTGCTGCTGCTGCTGCTGCTGCTGCTGCTGCTGCTGCTGCTGCTGCTGCGGACACTGGCGGGGGCTGCAGGGGGCTTCCCGGCCACTGGCGCCCCCGGCCAATGAGCCGGTGGCGTGTGTAGGTAGGGCTGTGCAATTATCGATTAATCTAAAGTCCGAACCGTATTTTAATAATCGGCGATGAATTGCAAACAGTCGATTTGGATTTTGGTAATCGATAACTTCCAATATAATGATCGCTCAACGAACAAATCCAAAATTGAAACCTATCGGAAAATATTTCCTCTATCCCTAATGCGACTTGTATACAAAGTTTTAGTTCGAAAAGCAAATGCAGAAATACATCTTCAGCTTTTAAAGATTGCGTCGTTAAAATTAGTTATTTTTAACGTTATCACTAGCGGTATATCGGCCCGGATCGATTGATCAGTTGATTTCGATTAATCGGTGTGATGTTTGGTTTTCGATTACCAACTTTTGAATCGAAAGCTTTTTCGATTATTTTGGTCACGGACCGATTGCGATTTTAACAACCGCACCGCCCTTGCTTCCGGCCGGAGCCGTCGGTCACCCACCCGAGATCGACATAACAGCGAGTTTGGCGCAGTGAACGCGACGCGACGGGGGTCGAGATGCGTCCGTCAGCCCCCCCCCCCCCCCCCCCCCCCCCCGACCTCCACACTTACCCCCCACTGCCCCCCCCCCAACCCCCCCGCGTGTGTCGCGGCGGCGCCCTCAATATGAAAATCTCCTTGCGAGAGGAGCAGAGGAGGAAAAAATATACGGCGGAGAATAACGGAAGGCGGCGGCGGCTGGTGGCGGCTGCGGTGGTGGTAGTAGTAGCAGTCGTGGCTGTTGTCTCTGTCGGACACGGCGAGACGACGGTGGCGTGGACGAGGGGGGAGGGGAGGGGGGGAGACACCGAAATGAAGCAGTGGCAGCGGCGGCAGCAGCGCCAGCAGGGAAGGCCGTGTGCGTGCACAGGCACTACAGTGAATGCGATGACATCCTGTCGTACTGCGTGCGCCGCTCCTGTTTTGACGAGACCAACACGCGGCGCCACGCACACACACACGCGCATACACACACACACACACACACACACACACACACACACACACCCAGGACGGAAACACAAGCTCGCCTCCATAGAGCACGTACTACCAACCCTTACACACGAATCACGGTAAAAACATCGCCCAGAAATCCTAGGGGATTTTGTCAAAACCGAGACAACTTGACCCAAACCTAGGAAGTCCCTAGGACTTTGCCGAAGGATCATGCATGTTGCACTCCCATAAAGATCCTTCTAAAAGAAGGGTTCCCTTTTACCGTGAAGAGAGGGGAACCGCAGCAGAGAGTATCTCTGGCCGCGGCGTCGGCCACGAGCCAACGTCAAAAATTTGGAGGCTCAGCTCTCGCTGACGATATGTCACGACCATTTGGTAGTGTCACACAGCACAGCGCAGCAACCGCGCGGCCTCAGGACCTACTTCCGAGGGCCGCGCGTAGACCGCACGTAGACCGAGGTGACCAGTTCCAAGGGAGTCCCTAGGAATCTGCACTCAATTCCTAAGGACTTCCTAGGTTTGGGTCAAGGTGTCTCGGTTTTGACAAAATCCTCTAGGATTTCTAGGCGATGCTTTTACCGAGATAAATTGCATCAAATTTCTGGCCCATAGGGAGTAATAAAAGTAACACAGGTCGCTGCTGCAGCGCTCCGCACTCCGTGCTATTTGACTGCCATGTCAATAAGGCCCTACACCAGCACCAGAGAGCGCGCACCCCACGCATGTATTTTTAAAAGTCGGTGCCGGTGTTATATTTTTCCCGCGCTTTCGCCGCGCTCATTTTTCCGCGCGAAACAGCGCGTCGTCGTTGTTTCGTTTTCGTTTTTGCCGATCAACTGCCGAGGCAGGGCACGTGTGACATTTTCCCCTCCCGCCCGCCGCTCCTCTGACAGATACAAATAATACGTTATATATTCGTATATATATATTCGCATCAGGGGAGTACATAGGCACAGCAGCGCGCGGGGCAGGAGGTGGGGGACAAAGAGAGAGAGAGAGAGAGTGGGCGAGATAGAGACAGAGAAGGCCGAGGGCAGTCGTTGTTCCTGCAGCAGGATCTCCAAGTTGATTCCTAACTGCTATATCGAAAATATGCTGAATAATTCGCAGATGAGCTGGACGAGGGCTCTTCTGCGCGCGCGTGTGTGTGTGTGTGTGTGGGGGGGGGGGGGGGGTACTGGCCACGCGCCAAGGCGGCGGGCTGGCTGCCAGCCCTGCCAGGCCGGCGCACGGCTGCCAGCCCGACCTAGCCGGCCCTGGCCCACCCCTGTCACAGGGCGGCCTCCTGTACACGCGTGAACTCGGCGCGCTCGGGCGCATCTTCTACCACCCCCATACACCCCATCTGCCCAGCACATTATCATCCCCTTCTTTTTTTACCCCGGTCCCTCTACCATCCCCTGTGCGTCCGCACTCATTCCACTGCCTCCCCCCTTCTCTCTCTCTCTCTCTCTCTCTCTCTCTGTCTCTATCTCGCACAGTGCCTCTCGCCTGCGGGTGACTTAATGCCTGGTGTGAATTGCTGCGCGAACTCAACACGTCCAGGTACTAAAAAGAGGGGCAATTGAGAGGGAGCGGTGCTCCGGGCGGCATTCGTCGGGGGTTCGCGTCTCCCCCCCCCCCCCCCAGTGCGTCACCTGCATAGCGGGAGGTGAAATCCTTCCTCTCTCTCTCTCTCTCTCTCTTCTCTCTCTCTCTCTCTCTCTCTCTCTCTCTCTCTCTCTCTCTCTCTCTCTCTCTCTCTCTCTCTCTCTCTCTCTCTCTCTCTCTCTCTCTCTCTCTCTCTCTCTCTCTCTCTCTCTCTCTCCTGCTCCTTCGAGAAAAGACGCTTACACGGTCGCAAAGCAAAAGAGCACAGCCCCCCCCCCCCTCCCCCGCAGCACCCGTGACAAGCATGCCTGGCGCCGCGGGCGCCTCTGACGAAAGGCGGAGGGCAGGTGAAACCGTACAGTTGAGCGGGCGGGTAGGGGGCGGGGGGTGAGGGTCCGTTAGGGGCTGTGAGGGGGCGTAGGAGCCGTGAGGGGACGTGAGGGGATGTGGGGGGCCGAGAGCGGGGCCGTGAGGGGCCGCGAGGGACCGGACAGTAACCAGACCTAACCTTACCAGGACCCGCAGCCGTCCCGCTTGCTAATAAGCATCAAGACCCATCCTCGGACTTGTCAATTAGCAAGGATTTGATGAAGTCGCGGAGGTGGCAGAGAAAGCCTGGCCTCCCCCCCCCCCCCCTTCGCTGTCTGTCTGTCTGTCTGTCTGTCTGTCTGTCTGTCTGTCTGTCTGTCTCTCTCTCTCTCTCTCTCTCTCTCTCTCTCTCTCTCTCTCTCTCTCTCTCTCTCTCTCTCTCTCTCTCTCTCTCTCTCTCTCTCTCTCTCTCTCTCTCTCTCTGCGGCCACCACAACTAGCACCTCGAGCCCTCCAACACCACCGTAATCCAGCAGGTTCTCGGAACTGGACTTAATCAAGCCAGCGTGGCAAAGCATCCCCTCCCCCCTGTCTCCACCCCCCCTCCCCTACCCCTACCTGCCCCCTACCCCCGGCCATTTCCATCCCTTTCGTGACACAGTCAGGCACTGTGGCTCACGCCGACACTGCAGTCCGCATATCCGTCCCGTCACACGACCCTACGGCGGGAAACGTTTCGCACGGACAAAACGTCGTCGCGTTGAATGCAAAACACGCACACACGCACACACACATAAGCTAAGGAAAATGCGAGTAACTGCATGCAATCTGCCACCGAATTACGGTGGTTTTTCGTTTCTGTGGCGAACGGCAAACGCAGGCCACTGCAGCGGAGCGAATAGGGCTAATGCTCTTGTCTCGAGAACTTCCCCCTTTCTTTCTCTGTCTCGCCCCTTGTCCTTTCGCTGTGTGCCTCTCTCTCTCTCTCTCTCTCTCTCTCTCTCTCTCTCTCTCTCTCTCTCTCTCTCTCTCTCTCTCTCTCTCTCTCTCTCTCTCTCTCTCTCTCTCGCACTCTGTCGCTCTCTCTATAGTCCACTCGAGCGCACCATTGTGAGGCCAACAAAAATCTTTATTTACCCCTCCATTTTTAAATGAGAAAGAGGAAGGCAAATATTTCTCGGAGGGATGATAGTCGTGGACGCCGTGGCGCGGACACCCAGGCGGGTGCAGGGGGCGGCGCTGCCCAGGGGCCGGGCGTAAATCATACGTAAATCGTACGTAAATTATCCCTCTACACGAATTTAAGGAACAAGAACGCAGATATGTGAACAGAAGCAGTTTGGTTTCGCTGCCGCGGGTTCGAATACCGGCTCCGATCTTATTTTTTCCAAAGTCCTTCCTGGTCGTGGTCGATCCCCTACAACGCGCTGTGATGTCGCCGTGCCGATGCTGCCGAAATAGACTTTCCGAGGACAGCGACGATGAGGCGGCCCCTCCCCCCGCCCCCAGCCCGCCCCCAGCCCGCCCCCGGCCCGCCCCCGGCAGGAGGGCCGGGCAGCCCCAGAGCTCCCGGCGGCGCCCGGGCCGGCCGGTTCATCTTGGAGATGTCAAGGCTTTCGGCCCCATGAATAAAATGGGACGTAATCGCGCTGTGTTAACACGTGCAAAAGCGTTAAAAACGGGGTGCGGGCCGCGGCAGGGGAGCACTCTGGAAAAAAATCATGAACGCTCGGTTCCAGATGCTGCTGCCTAATCCGAAAGCTCAGCCGCCCAACAAGTCCTCGCTGTGATTGTAGTTATGCTGCTGTCTCTGGACCACCCCAACTACCCACACAGACGGGCAAATTCAACAGTTTGCACGCCGGAGTTTCGGTGGTGGCGGCGGCGGCGGCGGCGGCGGCGGCGGCGGCGGCGGCGGAGACAACTTCACTCCTTAGATGGCTGCCTGCTGTTGTGGCGGACGGGCTGCCGACGCCCGTCCCGTTACATTTGTTAACAGCGCCCGCCCCCCGGCCGGGTAGGCAGCCGCGGCTCCCCGCCTGCACACGTGTCGTGCGGGCTGGCCTACCCTGGCACTCGCAGGCGTCCGACTCATACCGAGTGGCGCCAACCGCGCCGTGCCGCCCCCACACCCCTCGCAGACACCCTTAAGATATGCAAATGCGGCCGCCGCCGCCCGCAGAACCCCTCGCAGGTGGCCGTCAGCCCGCCGGGTCGACCCCCGCCGCCCCCGCCGCCCGCGCCGCCCCCGCCCCCCGCCGCCCCCGCCGCCCCCGCCGCCTAACTAGCCCGTCAGCCGACGTCGGCGCCGCCATCAGGTATTCACCGGCGGCCCGGGCGGACGGCCGGGTGCCACAGCCGGGTGCCCGGTGACGCCCGTGACGAGCCACGACCGCCCCAATGGAATATAAATTCGCGGCACAAAATAACAATAGTGAGGACAGGGAAGGGTTATAATTCGAGCGCTCCTGGCCCAGCCCTGGCCCAGCCCTGGCCCAGCCCTGGCCCAGCCCTGGCCCAGCCCTGGCCCAGCCCTGGCCCAGCCCTGGCCCAGCCCGCACACTCCCCGTCAACAGGGGGTGAAAATGGTGCAGTATATGGAAACACGGGTGCGATAACGTCCTTTTGATGTGGTTAAACAGCGGCGGTAATGTCAGGAACAAAAACAAAAGCATCAGTAAAAACACGTGACGCGCGCTGTCGACATAGTCTTTTTAAAATTTTCTTTGGCCTTTACTTTCTGCAGAAACTGTCCAGTAAATGTGAAGTAAACCGCTTTTGAACAAATGACAGTCTAGATTCGGTCTAGATCTTTTTTTTTTTTTCACGAAGGAATAGTGATGCGTTATAATGTATTTTCTGCAAGTGAAAATCCAACGGATCTTCCACCGAAGCCTGCCTTTGAAATGCAGGACGGTTTTGTACTCTTTAAAAACAGAAATCCCGTGACGTTATTGTTGGTTCTGCACCGCTGTTGAGCTGAGCCCACACATGGCGCGGTTTTCGCGTTGGAATTTCACAAAACACCACAACACACACACACGGCGGTGCCGCGGGGGCCGTCAGGTTCCCGTGCTGTCGGTCGGTGGTGGTGGTGGTTGTGGTGGTTGGGACTCACCCGGTAGCAGCAGAGGCAACCACTGCGGCAACCGCAGCAGCAGCAGCGGTGGCGGCGGTGGACTGATCGTTCTGCGTGTAATCCAAAGCGGCACGGCTCGGCACACACACACACACACACACACACACACTCACACTATCCAGCGTCTGCTTATCACACAGAACAGTACCCCGCCATGCACTGCGACGCACTGTAACCCCTCTCACTCCCACACGCCGCGTCTTCTTCGTCGCACCAAAGGACACACATACGGTAGAGGACGGCCGCGCGCGACTTCCCAACAGCGAGAATTCGAAAAAAAAAAAAAAAAAAAAGCGCGAGGCCGGCGTCGTACGCGGTGAGGCCGCTGCGAGGGCGTACTCGTGATCCTGGCGGGGCGGCGGCGGCGACGGCGGCGCTCCCTCCCCCTGCAGTCAGCCCACGTCGGCGTCGCGAGCCGGACTGAGTCACGTCGGCTGTGCCGGCGGCCCGGCGGCCCAGCCCTCGCTTCCCTAGCCCTCCTGGCTGCCAGCTCCCCCACCCCCTCCCCCTCCCCCACCCCCTCCCCCACCCCCACCCCCTCCCCCTCCCCGCAGCCGCCACTGCCGCGCTACCGCGCCGGGGCGTCAACACACTGGCCCGGCCCCGAATGGATAAAAGGAGCCGGGAAGCCGACACACTTCTCCGCCTGCTGCTGCTGCTGCTGCTGCTGCTGCTGCTGCTGCTGTTATTGCTGCTGCATCCGCCGTCCGCCGCATAATGTCCCGCTGTTTCACGTGTGCACCGCGAATCCGCATTATCAGTTTTCTCGTTCAAATCTTTCTCATTCGAAATGTTTGATTTTGCTCGATTTATTGGCTTGTCAGGTACTTTCAAACTGGATTTCTAACATCGCGTTCTTTCGTCGAAAAACTAGTGAGGGATTTTGGCGTTGCGGAGGCTTTGGGTGTCTCTGGTATTTCAGCGCCGTGTAGAAAAGTCTGTGATTTGGTCAGATACCGGAGATTTATTTTTCTCCCGTCGAAACCTCTCTGTGGGCCGCAGAAATGATGGGGTGCGTATGGAAAAAATAGTACAGCCGAAGTAAAAGTTCATCTTTCCGGTACAGTATGTAGCTAGCAGAGCATTATACTTAATATACCTAACTACCCACCAAATTAACTTTATAATACAATATAATACTTAAAGCACTTAATAATAACTACTGTTCAGTGGAACACGACGTTCGATGTTCGAATCCCGGCTCCGTGCGGTATGCTTCTTGGTCGTTGGAGACCGCCAGTCGACCCGGCGGCTCTCGGGGTCCACATTGTGGCTGGTCGGGGACGCGCCCCGTTCGTATATCACAACGGTACGGGAGCGGAGAATATATACATTTTGTGAGGGGCCAGCGGGCAAGGCGAGCTCCCAGCGGGGGCCCCACACATCCTGTGCGGGGGCTGTGCTGGGGCGTTCACCCGGGCCCCCGTGGGGGTCGACAGGACCCCACCGGGGGCCGTGCGATATTAGGCGGGGCATTTAAACACTTAATTAAAGCCAAGGTGATGACCGCAGCGTTAATACGGGGGCGTTTTCACGTCCGCGAGTAAGCGAGGGAGGGGAGAGAGAGGGAGAGGGAAGGAGAGAGAGAGAGGGAGAGAGAGAGAGAGAGAGAGAGAGAGAGAGAGAGAGAGAGAGAGAGAGAGAGAGAGAGAGAGAGAGAGAGAGAGAGAGAGAGAGAGAGAGAGGCGTGTGCGGGACAAAGAACACCATAAGATCAGCCGGAATAAGGTAGGCACGTCGCAACGACTCCAACTCTAAAACGGGCGCGCTGAGAAAGTGGTAAAACTCTCTCAAACGAGGCCTTCCTTCCCTCCGCAGAGCCAGAAGGGGTGGCACCTCCGCTGCTACTGCTAACACAGGAGTATGCGCCGCTCGGGCGCCGCTCGAGAGGTCTTAGCGCCGTAAACGAGGTAAAGCGTTTTAAAGGCGACTCGTGAAAGAGTGATGATGGCGGCGTTGAGATCTTGCTGCACAAAGTCACCGCCCGCTTGCAGTATAAACCGTTGCACCGCACAAACTTGTGTGAGCCGGCGCTGGCAATTCTCACCGCGCAGTCGTTATGCGCACAGTTTGTTAGAGATATGGCAGATCGCGCTTCTGTACTTTTTAGGGCTGCCGAGATCCTCTGGAATGACATGATGGCGCTCTGTTGGTAGCTAGCGTTGGGTTAGATTATGAAAAATTTGGATGAGTGTAGTTGCAGGCTCTACCACCGGCACGGCCCCGCGGCGCTGGGACAGGGCTTCACAGGAGGCAGTACACACGTGCTGTGTGTGCCCAACTATACCTAATTGACTTCCTGCAGTGGCCCTAAAGGCGCGCGGGGTGTCGCAGAGTTTATGCGAGGGGCAACGATTCGATTGATGCATATAGTGTCCCGTTGAGACAGAGACTATACTATGAGCTGGCTATTCAGGTGTTGTGTAACTCACAGGGCCCTGCGCCCGGACGTAGCCTCCTAAATAACGTCATATACTTGAGCTGCTATCAGCACCTTGACTGGGCCGGCCCGCAGTAGTTGCTTCCCGGCTCTAGCCCCCCCCCCCCCCCCCCCGCCCTGGGCCGCACGCCTTTTCGCGCGTTCCTGGCACAGGCGCACGCGCTCCACAACAGCGTGAGTGAAATACCTCGCAAAGTTTAGAATCGAGATTCCACGGCGGCCTGGCCCCAAGGCCTCGCAGATACACCCCTCCTGCAGTACCTCCGCACGCACTGCCAGGCCAGGCAGCCAAGCAGCCGCAGGGGCTGCATTCGAAACCGCAGCCGGCGTGCGGTCCGCGCGTCCCGCCCCGCTGTGAGTGCGACAGAGACGCACAATGTGTTATCGGAGGTCCCGGTCCCGGGCTCTGTGGCGTTGTGTATTGCCGCATCTTATCACGGAGCCCGGCGGGGCCTAATAGCGGCGCACATACCGCCCATTGTCTGGACTAGCAGCTGCTGCTGCTGCTGCTGCTGCTGCTGCTGCTGCTGCTGCCGCTGCTGCTGCCGCTGCTGCTGCTACCGCTGCTGCTGCGGCTGTACGTGCACACCGTGTTCCTCACCTGGAAGCAGAAGAGGGGGCAGGTTTGAAATAACAGCCTCGTAGACGTTACGTATTTTGTGAGGACCCCTCTGTGAGGACCCCCGCAGGGCGGCTCACTGTCCCCCCCCCCCCCCCCCGCCGAGCCCTGCTACCACAGACAGACCACGTCGCCGGCACGGTTACCAACTTCGTACATATTTCACGGGGAAATCCTCGTCGGATAACACGGGCCGCGTCTAGGTTGGCCACACTGCGCTATGGGGGGCGGTAGCGGGGGCGGCGCGGCCGGCGGCGTCGGGGCGCAAATTACATGACAATTATGGCCATTAACCGGGCGGCCAAACTTGATGAATTAATTCAGCATTTCCCGCGCGCTTCCCGAGTTTTGGGCCAAAATTTTGTTACAACAGCGAGGCCGGCGACCCCCGAGCACGCACGGCACGGCACGGCACGGCACGGCACGGCACGGCACGCGGCACCTGGGGCGTGGGCGCGCCGGGTGGGGCACTACGGACCGTTCGAAAGATTTCCAGTGCCAGGAAACTACTCATTTTTCGGCGTACTAAATGAGCGCAGAATCCAATTGGCAAACAGAGGCCAGCCTGGCAAAGCAACGCCGACTGCTGCTCATGGACCCCTCCCTCTCTCCCTCCCTCTCTCTCTCTCTCTCTCTCTCTCTCTCTCTCTCTCTCTCTCTCTCTCTCTCCCTCCCTCCCTCTCTCTCCCATCTCCAAGGGCGCAGGGTCCCGTTGTCGTTACCCGGCCCGCTGTAGCGTCCCCGGGGGCCCATCACAGGAACGTCCCGGGACCGGTTTGGTGTGGCCTGTCCGCCCCGCAGTGGACGCCACTTGGCGATGCGTGTTTGAATACACTAACGGCCTGCACCCCTTTCCCTCTCTCCTTTGCCGCTCTCCTTGCCCCCCCCCCCCCCTCCGTTTTGGGCACCCCCTGGACGCCCAAAAGGATGGACACACACACACACACACACACTCACAGAGAAGAGGCCCTAGCACAGATTTCCCCAAAGGCAGGCAGGCGACCGGTTGCGGTACGGCGGTCGCGGGGACAGTCAGTCCCAAAAGCGTTTGCGGGTTCTGGGCCCGGCGAGGCCTGGGCACGGCACGGCACGGCACGGCAGGGGCAGGCGGTCCAGGGACAGCGCCCCTGAATACGCGTCGTCCGTTCACTAATGAAGTAAAACCTCTTGGTTTTCAAGGAACACAAAAAAAGGGGGGAAAAGAAAGAAAAAAAAAACAAATGGCTAATTTTGAAACTTGTACTACTTTGCAACCAATTTAAAAATTCCCCAAAGTCAGGAAAAAGAAAGGGAGAAATGCAGGTGATGTTGGTTGCCGCTGTGCTGTGACTTGAGCAGCGCACAACCTTACCGGGATGTGCCCGTCCCCTCCCTCAATGATGTGATTGCAAGGCACACGTGATTCTCCAGCGCACGGGGCAACGGGGCATCATTGGATTGCACCCCCCCCCTCCCCAACCCCTCTACCTCCAATCCTGCCTTTCTCAGCAGGGGCAGCCACCACCACCACTACCACCCCCACCTTGATGTATGGACCACGGGGTGGATGCTGTGTCGACAGTTAACAGATTAAATGCACACCGTTTTCCTCCTACTCCTCCGCCCCCCTCTCAATTTCCAGGACAGTGCGGGCGCTCGGCGTCGCTGTGTGATCTGCTAAACCACCGCCTTAGATTGGTGCGGAGCAAGCCGCCGCCCTGGGAGGTAGGCAACCTGCTGTCACAGCGGGGGGAGGCAGGGGACGCTGGCACGAGCACCGCCCCCATGGGGGGTCCAAGGTTACGGCCGACTAGGACCGCCGCGAGATGAGAGAAAAATAAAACTCAACGAATACGATCGAGATGAGAATATTTTGAGTCAAAAAATTCCGCACTGCGCTATGCTGAATCGTGACACGGATATTTGGTTCGCGAAAATTCGTGCTGCAAAGATCACCGCCCACCTGCATTTCGTTTCGGCGGGCCGGTCCCTGAGCTAGAACTAGGATGCTATAGTTTGTTGTTGTTGTTGCTGTAGCTGTTTGTTGTTGGAGAATTTGAATGCTTGGAGCGCTCTATTCCAGGTTGTGCTCCAGGCTGCGGCGGGCAGAGCGGTGCGACAGGTAGGCAGGTGCGGCAGCGGCGGCAGCGGCGGCAGCCTGAGGATACAGCACTTCTATGCCCACGCTGCACATTTGTGCATCACACACACACACACACACACACACACACACACACACACGCACACACACACACAACACAGCCCAGGACTGGAACACGGCAGCGGTAGCCAGGGAATGCCAGGCATCACAGGCGGCTGCAGAGAGAGAGAGAGAGGGGGGGGGGGAGTGGGAGCGAAAAGCCGTTCTTCCCTTTTGCGCTCATAAAACAACAAAGTCAGCTCGCTTGCAATGACAAGCAGAAGCGGCTAGCGTGGTCATTGAGAGGGAAACCCTCCCCGGGCAGGGAGGCAGCAAGGCAGCGCTCCCCACCGCGACCAGCCGGGGGTCAACGTAGAAACACAACGCTTCTTCTTGTAATATACGTCCGACGTCCGCGGCTGCGGAAGCTGCTGCGTACCTTATCCTGTGTCCGCCCACTGCCTGACCCGGGGGCGTGCATGCTTGCCTTTGCCACGGTTATTTCGGATGAACCATAGTGGGTTTCACTGACTTCACTTTAACTGCATTCAAACTGCAGAAAAACTGTAGTCTGAGGAACTACAGTTTGAACAGTATAGTTTGTTACGTAGTTATACCACAGATCCTTCCACACGGGAGTGGCATATATGCCACTGCCAAGTGTTCCTTTTTTTAAAAGGACATTTTTCGTGTCTTCCGCCTTCGCTACGCCGCCGCTGTCCCAACGCGGTGCGGCCCAGGCCGGGTCACACAGTCACACAGTTATGCCAGTGCGGCCCATTCGGCAGGCGCTGACACGGCGAACAGGCGCGATTTGATGGTCCATCCAACAGCACCTGCGACATCCTAGCTCTCTCTCTCTCTCTCTCTCTCTCTCTCTCTCTCTCTCTCTCTCTCTCTCCCCCCCCTCTGTCATCTTCTTTCCGTACCTCTCTCACTCTCACAGTTTGACCCCACCCCCTCTTATTTTGGGGGTAGGATTTTTACCACCAAATTACAACCCGGCCAACGAAACACATTTTAATGGGGATGCCGATAAACTGACTGGAGAAATTCTGCGGTTCGAAGTATATACCTCTCTGAGGCCGTGCCAGCAGCCGAGCCCCGCAGAGGCGGCGGCTACCTAGGGCAGGCCTGGCCCGGCCTGGCCTGTCCCTAATAACGGAGAGTATAAAGTTGGGGACCTGAGGCCGGCGGGCCGGGCGGCGGGCGGCACACCAGGCCGAAGCGCCACCTGTACGTCACAAAGTAACACTTTCGTCAAGACAGTGCAAGGGGTCGTTTTTTGTTTGCCACGACGGCACGGAACGCAAGGCGGCGTGAAATTGTCCCTAGGATATATTCGTTATCGTGTCATAGAGACCGGTTGTTAATTCACGAACTGCAAACTAAATGTTTGCCTGTTTCTCTGCATTTCTTTAAGTTTTTTCTCTTTTCTTTCCGATTCGTGCTCATTTCCCTCTGACTGTATTAAAAGCAGCGCATTGAGACTAGTCTCATTGGCTTCTCATTGGCCTGCAATACGAGAGGCGCCGCCTGCCGTCCTCAGGGGGTGGGGGAGGAGGGTGCGGGGGATGTTATCGTGTCCGCCCCGCCTTATTAGGCGATACGCGCTAAAGGTACTCCTCCCCCGTCCACATTACCGGGAGGAGGGGGGGGGGGGGGGGGGAAACAACAGAACAACACAGCTACAAAGGTACCGACACCAACCGCCAGGGGGAAGGGGAAGCAAATGGCAACTGAGCGAGCGCGCATTTTCGGTACACAGTGGGCAGGCTATTCGTGTCACAGAGCGGCGGCCGGCGGCGTGTGACAGGGTCCGGGGGGGGGGGGGGGGGGCAGCCGCCCCCTGCCGGACCCAAACCCAGTAAGCCCCATCGGAGGCCGTGGAACTGGAGCAGGCCGGGCGCCCTTCGCCCTTTCCTTTCCAGAGATATGAGGAGGGATTTCCTGTGGAGCCCACTACCCGCCGTCACCAGTATCGCCTCGGCGGGCCACCCTACCGGGACTGTGCCGGGGGCGGGCCGGGGGCGGGCCGAGGGACGAGCCTGGGGGATCACTCAGCTTTGGTCCAGGAGCTTCCGCAGCTCGCAGGTCCACCAGAGGTCTGACCAGGCCAAAGCCATTCGCACATCAAACTCCCTCACTATGTGGGCCCATGTCCTGGGAGATTTGTCATTTTTAACAGACGTTTTTTAAACCTCCTCTCCTAGACTCTGCGGCCAAAGGGTTTTCATTCACCCTCCCTCTCTCTCTCTCTCTCTCTCTCTCTCTCTCTCTCTCTCTCTCTCTCTCTCTCTCTCTCTCTCTCTCTCTCTCTCTCTCTCTCTCTCTCTCTCTCTCTCTCTCTCTCTCTCTCCCTTTCCTCGTTAAAACAGAGCAATGACGGAGACAGTCGGCGCACTTTGGCCTGCCGGACCAGGGCGGGTACTGAAGGATCATACATGACACACACGATCCCAGCCCGCGGTGAGACGACGCCTCCGAACCCTCGGTCTCACTCTCGCGCCGGGCACTGTCCGACGAGAGCGACAGAGACAGAGGGTCCGCATCCCTCACATTAACTCCAGGGTCCGGGGACGGACCGCGCGCAAATCCCCCTGGAGACAAATCTCGGCACGTTCCCTGCGTTTTACCGCTCATCAACAGCAGCAGTAGCAGCAGCGGCAGCAGCAGCAGCAGCAGCAGCAGCAGCAGCAGCAGCAGCAGCAGCAGCAGCAGCAGCAGCAGCAGCAGCAGCAGCAGCAGCAGCAGCAGCAGCAGCAGCAGCAGCAGCAGCAGCAGCAGCAGCAGCAGCAGCAGGGGGTAGATTGTGGCGGCGGCGGCACCCTTGCTAAGGACCGCGCCGAACACGATTCAAATTACCCGCCGCGCCCGGCCGCGTCCCCCGGACCCTTGTAACGAGCGCGGGCAACCAGACAAAAGAGTGTCGCGGCATGACGGCTAAGGCGGGACTCGCATCGTTAAGGGCCTTAACTGACAAGCACTCGGCGCCACTCGTCACGAGCGCGACTGTATTGCGAATGACACGCCACGCGCACGCACGCACCACACCCGGCACGGCGCGGCCGCGGCAGAGCAGAGGTGGTCATTAGCCGTGTGTGGCCGTGCCATTCAATTGGAGAGGGGGCGGGGGGAGGGGGGGGAGGGTTGCTAATGGAACTTGAGCCCCTTTGGGCAGCGGCGGTAGTACGGCTACCACCCGGCTCAGCGCTAGGGTCGGGATGCTGTGTGAAGGCCCTCTGCGGGGCGGGGCGGGTCCAGAAAGAGGGGCCACACAAACACACACACACACACACACACACACACACACACACACACAAGGGCAGAGGAGGCTACCGTTGTACCAACGACAAAAACCCGCCCCGCACACACCGCGGAGGTGACCTAGAACCACGTGCGCACGGCAAAGCCAAAAAGAATTAGTATTTTTTCCCTCGGCGCCACCGCCGCTACCGCTACCGCCACCGCCCCTCTCTCGAGAAAGGGGTTGGAGCGTCAAGGGAAACTGAGATGAGACGAGAGGGGTGCCGTGTGCCTCTTACTTACTCCAAAGCAAAGCGGAGCAGGGCAGGGCAGGCAGGCAGGCAGGCAGGCAGGCAGGCAGGCAGGCAGGCAGGTGGGCAGGCAGGCAGGCAGGCAGGCAGGCAGGCGGGCGGGCAGACGGCCGCGCGTTACAAGTACAACTTGAGACGCACACGCGCAAGTGGGCACATCTCGCATAGGCGCAAAGGAGAGGGGCGGGCGGGGGCGCCGCGTGGGAGCGAGAGAGAAGGAGGCGGTGGTGGCGGCGGCACGTACGTGCGTGCGAGAGAGAGAGAGAGAGAGAGAGAGAGAGAGAGAGAGAGAGAGAGAGAGAGAGAGAGGACCATCACTGCCGAACGTGCCCAGCGAGTAACGCCGTGGCTGGTTGTACACACCGCCGTTCTTCCAGCGAAGGTTTTCCATCCGCGTACGAGTTTCTCATCCTCGGGCCGCCACGGTCGTGCCCCGCGGCCCGCTCAATCCCTCATCCTCGCTGTGTACTGCCATAGACCGCTATGCGGCCCAACTTCCGGTGGGACTGATTTACGAGCAATTTTGCGCGCTTCTGACGGGTGTGTGTAGTGAGTGTGCGAGGCGCTGATTAAGGCAGCACAGGCCGCTCCCGCTTAACCTGAGGTGACCTGCCTGCTGTGTGCGGGCTGCCAAGGACAAATGAAATTCCTCCTCTCTCTCTCTCTCTCTCTCTCTCTCTCTCTCTCTCTCTCTCTCTCTCTCTCTCTCTCTCTCTCTCTCTCTCTCTCTCTCTCTCTCTCTCTCTCTCTCTCTCTCTCTCTCCCCCTCTCTCTCCCTCTACCTCCATCTCCACCATCTGTTTCTATCCTATGTTCCCCGGAACGGAAATAAACACAAGACGTGTGTGTGTGTGTGTGTGTGTGTGTGTGTGTGTGTGTGTGTGTGACGTCTCCTTCTGGTGCACTTGTGCCCCGCTGAGCGGAAGTGACGGCTCCGGTTCGGGTGAGCACTATGGATACGGGCTGGATAAGGACCGGATAAGGACCGGATAAGGCACAAAGCGCAGTGTGGCGAGCCAATCAGGGCCTGCCTCACCTGGTTGCAGCAGCCTTGGCACGACACTTGTGCGCTCATAATCTGCAGGTCTCATCAAAGTCTGGCCGCCGACACAACAGTACAAAGGACAAAGAGCACTGCAAAGGGAGCGAGAAGAAGCACTGCTTTGCCATCGCGTCTTCACCGCGTGATTAAAACGACGGTAGTTGGCGGGCGCTCCCGCGGTGCACAAAAATAAAGAGAGGGAGGAGAGAGGAGACCCTTCGCGGTCCTTGTCACTCAGTTTGTGCCGCGGCAGTGCAGTGCGAGTGAGACAAGGCGACGTCTAAAGAAAGTGACCGCCTCAGAATGAGCAGCGCGAAAACACACAATCCAGGTACGAAAGAAAAAACAACGAGAAAAGAAAACTCGGTGCCCAATTACCAGGGCTTTGTCGGTCAGGTCCGTAAGGCTCCGCGCCTGTGTGGCACCAGACACCAGACATCCCTTCAGAGACGTTGCCACTACAGAGATGCAGTTCAAGAAATTATTCGTCGAAAATTTATGAGAAATTCATTGAGAAAGTTTTTCAAGGGCTTTATAGTCGTTTTGGCTGCTTTTGGAATATGTCACTAAAAAAATAAAAACCATTCACGTTGGAGCCGATGCAGTGAAGAACTCCGGGACGCGGGGCTCACCCTATCTTCCGCGCACCAAATCCGCGAAACGCATTTGCTTCGCGGCAATTACTCTAATCGAACGTTCGGATATGCAGTTCGCACCGCTTTCCGGCCGGATGATTAAGTGCACGACACGACGGCGATACATCAATGTCTCCCCGGGTCCCCGCCGGTCCCCGCGGTGCCCCATGGGGGGTCCCCGACGGTCCCCAGATATGTAAATCCGGCCTGAAAGAATGCGCGAGGCCGGCTACACGCCCACACGCCACGCGAGCGAGCGAGATGGATAGCCTTGGCGGCCGCGTGAGGAGGAGAAGGACGAGGAGAGAGAGAGAAAGAGAGAGAGAGGGGGAGAGAGAGAGAGAGAGAGAGAGAGAGAGAGAGAGAGAGAGAGAGAGAGAGAAAGAGAGAGAGAAAAGGAGTGAATGAAAACCCTTTGGCCGCAGAGTCTAAATCCAGCCGCGCCTTATTTGTAGAGGAAGGACACGCCACCTTAGAGCTGACCATTAAAAAGCGAGAAGCCAAAACGGCCTTTCGTGCCCCCACCCCCACCCCCTCCCCATTCCTCCTGGCGCTGTTGGGGGCTGCGCCGCGCCGGAGCGAGAAGGCAACGATTCACACCTCACGGCTCTCTCTCTGTCTCTCTCTCTCTCTCTCTGTCTCTCTCTCTCTCTCTCTCTCTCTCTCTCTCTCTCTCTCTCTCTCTCTCTCTCTCTCTCTCTCTCTCTCTCTCTCTCTCGCTCGCTCTGCCCGCCCCTACTGCTGACCGCCGTCCCTCGTAAACAATGTTCGGGGGGCGGGATTCCAACCGCAAGTATTGCCTGGCTTCCTGGTGGCCTTGGCTGCCTGGCCGTTCGGCATACCAGCTGCTGTAGGAGGCATTTAAACAGGCGGACCGGTGTATCGAAACAACGACCAACTTGATTAGAGACGGAGCCCGCTGCGCGGCACGTTCAAGAAGCAAGGTGCTCGTGCTCTGAAGCTTGACCAGGGCGCCGCGCCGACGCCACGCCGGCCCTGACCAGACCCTGAGCGCTGACGGAGCACACCTCGCGCAATAGAGGTTTCCAACGAGGCTCAGCAAGAACGAAAGCAGTCCCAGCCCGGAAGCTCTGGAGAACAAGTATGAGAAATGTTGATGCACAAGGGCAGCGCCAAATATGGCAGATAGCCTCCGAATTCACTCAAAACACCACTTAAGTTTCTCATACATGCCCCCGAGAGTTCCCGGTCTGAAAGTGTTTTTGTTCTTCAGCTTCCGTTTCCAAGTCTAATTGGAAACCTTTATTCCGGTACGCTGATCGCGAGCCAGCGGCAAACGGGACAAGGTGGGGTCTACCAAGCCCAGCGCGCGGACAGAGCGCTCCACGCCAGCCAGCGTTTTTGCTCTGCGGGACGAAGTCATCCCAATCAATTGCACCATAGAATCGACAACTGGAAGACCGCTATCTGCGTGCACACCGCCGCCGTGCCGCTGCCCCCGCGGCCGCCACCCGAAGGTCTAAATGAGACAAGAACTTGCTAGAAAAACGGGAGAACTGAGGTCGTGGCTTTATTTATTATTTCACCACTAACACACACTCGGAGAGCAGGCGGGCGGGGGTGACAGCGAGCCAACAAGGCGTCCAGGACTCCTGCACATAAACCTATTATCACTTTCCTTACGCACCGCCGCCCCGCGCACCTCTCTATCTCTCCCCCCCCCTCTCTCTCTCTCTCTCTCTCTCTCTCTCTCTCTCTCTCTCTCTCTCTCTCTCTCTCTCTCTCTCTCTCTCTCTCTCTCTCTCTCTCTCTCTCTCTCTCTCTCTCTCTCTCTCTCTCTCTCTCTCTCTCTCTCTCTCCCTCTCGTCGTCTCTCTCGCTCGCTGTCGCTGGCTGCTGCTGACTCCGGGCTGACGCACGCGCCATATAATTGCCGCCATTATTTCGGCTTTTGGGACCTGCTGCACGGGGACCCGGTGTGGGTGCGAGACATGTGTGTGTGTGTGTGTGTGTGTGTGTGTGTGTGTGTGTGTGTGTGTGTGTGAGAGAGAGAGAGAGAGAGAGAGAGAGAGAGAGAGAGAGAGAGAGAGAGAGAGAGAGGAATGAGAGAGAATGTGTGTGCGCGCGTCGCCATGTGGGACCGGGGGACGCAGGTCCCCTCTGGTCCCCTCCCCTAGCGCCCCGCTCCCCAATCTCGTCACCCCGTCACTCACCCGCGTTCGGCCGTACAACCCGCCCGGCAGCTAACCGAAGTTAGAAAGAGACGGCTGAGGCAACACAGGAGACGACGCGGGGATGCACGCAGGCAGACAACGTGGTGTGGCTTTAGAAGGAGAGAAAAGTAGTCGATGCTATTACATTCACATTCACATTCACATTCACATTCACATTCACAGGATTCCAACAGCAGGGTGTCGTCCCGTCATTGCGGCCGGGGAGCCGGCGGCGCCCTTCGCACCTTTAGGGGGGCTTTCGTCGCCGCGCGTCCCACTGACGCCTGTCAGCGCCGTGAGTTAGACAGAGACGGGTGGCGGGTGCAGGCTCAGAGGGGCTCACAGGAGCGAGGGAGACGGAGAGACAGAGCGAGAAAGAGAGATAGAGAGAGAAGGGTGAGGCCCGAGGCCGCCGCTGCTGGGCTACTCACGGGGGGCGCCAAAGAGATTTATAAGAGGTCCGGACCGGAGGATCCGGGCGGAAGGTCTTTTGATTTGATTAGGCAGTGCCGGAGGAGAGGGAGTGGGAGAGAGACAGAGAAAGCGCGTCGCGACGCCCGACCCGCACTGGGCAAAAGCCTGCTGCTGCTCAGGCCATATGGCAGCGCCGAAAGAAATCCAGCGATGCCCCTTTTCTCTCCTCTGTGTCTGAGCTCACAATGTTCCCCGGCCGTCCCATCCCGTACCGGCCGCTCCCCTTTTTGCTCGAGAAAAAGACACCAAGTTGCAATCTCCGCGCGCCTCGGCCCCGCCGGCGCCCCCCCCCCCCCCCCCTCCCTCCCCCTTTTTGAAATCCGACGCCCCATCCTTGTTATGGAAGGCGTCGACGCGTGTTTCCGGTGGGCGCTGGCGGGGTTTCTCATCCCTCCAATCCGTCACATGCAATCTTGCTCCGATTCTTTCGGTCCGCGCCGAGTAAGGCAGTGCAGGGCGCGCTCCGGCCGCACACAGCAAGCGCCTGCCAGCGCCGGGGTAGGCCAGCCCGCACGACACGCGTGCGTGCACGAGTCGGCTCTGCCTACCTGGCGGGCGCTACCGCTGCCCAGACCACCACCGCTTCTTTGTTCAAACCTTCCCCAACGATTTGTCAAAGCGAAATCAGGAGGGTCGTGGCGTGTGCCGTGTTGCCATGTCAGGGGACGTTGTAAAACTAACCATTGAAGCCACAACGGGGGCAGGTACAGGCGGCTATTAGATCGTCAGGGACCATGATGTCACCGCCCCGCCCCCGCCCCGCCCCCGGTACTGCCCCCACAAGGGGGGGGGGGAGGGGGCGAACGATTTCGTATACGCAGCTTGTGGGCCGGGTAGTTAGCTTTTAATTTGTTTGGCGCCGCGAGCGGCCATAACTCAGCGCCGCGACAGGGAGGCGCACGAGTCCCGTGACTTGTCGGGCGGTCGGGGCGGATGGCCGGCGGTGCGCGGCGGGCGGTGCGCAGCTCGGTGCGCGGAGCACGGCCGGAACTGGATCAACGAGAAACAGCACGGATAAGCGCACGGCAAAAACCAGAGCGCGCGGCGCGGCGACCTCGGCGGAGAAAAAAAGAAAAGACACACAAAAAAAAAAAAAAAAAAACAATTCTTCCGCGGTTTCCATTTTTCTTATCATTGTCATTACTATTATTTCCTTCCAGTCTCGCTGTCATTTTGTCTGCGCCGATCGAAATAAAGGCGAGAGAAAAGCGGGCGGGCCGCAACGCCGTCAGAAAGTGAGGAAAATGGAAGAAGAACGGCCACGTGATGTGAAGGAGACACGTTAATGAGAAGGAGAAAATAAGGAGAGCGGGAGACAAAAGGCAGGGGCCGGGGTGAGTGAGAGAGAGAGAGAGAGAGAGAGAGAGAGAGAGAGAGAGAGAGAGAGAGAGAGAGAGAGAGAGAGAGAGAGAGAGAGAGAGAGAGAGAGAGAGAGAGAGAGAGAGAGAGAGAGAGAGAGAGAGAGAGAGAGAGAGAGAGAGAGAGAGAGAGAGGAGACGCTGGTGGTGGTCATTGTTTTGAAGACCAGGGGGACGGGGAGAACAACGGGCTGTCCGAAAATCAATGTCTCTTGAAAAAGAGTACACGCCACTCCTTTTCTTTTTCCGTTTCAAAACATCCGTGAAAACGCGCACAAAAACAGAAGCAGTTTTGCGGCGCAGTGCGTTGTGCTCAGAGAGCATCCAGGTATATAAATTGCTTCCGTCAGTCGCACGCGTGTGTGGGGCACACCGCGCGGGGTATATCAAATTGAGCGTGGGCTGCGGCGCGGCGGCGCCAGTTCAGTTAACAGGCGTGCCGCCCTCCGCGCCCATCGCGCTGATTCCCGCACTTACACTCAAGCGATTCGGTGTGTGCTGTGCGGACATTTTTTTTTAAATGCCAGCCTCGCACAACAGTCAAAAGTCAAACGTGGTGATAATTGACAGGACGTTTTTGCGGGTGGTCACGGTATTCGAACACGCGCGCGGAATATGCGCGGGAAATACTGCTGAAACACAGGTCGTCAGGCGAACGTGTAATGGACGGCGTGCGGGAAAGCTGCGAACTCACCACCTCTGGGAGCTGCCGGGCGCTGCGCTCGCGGCCGCTGACACGGGTGCGCCACGTGCAGCGCCGCACGCCCGCCACGCCGCACGCCCTCCCCCCCCCCCCCCGCCGTCCAAGTGGCTGCTGACACCCCAAATCCGAAAAGTATGAGAAACGCATGATGCCATTTGGTGCTCATTTTTACGAGGCGTCGCCAGCCAGGCCCGCCCGGTCTGCCCCCCAGACGTCGGCTTCCCCGGAGCGGGGTAAACATGGCGTTGTGCAGACTGCAGGGAGCCGCCGCTACCAGGGGCTGGTCACGGACGCCCAGTGCAAACCTGACCTCAAAAATAAGAGAGCAGTGGAAAAGTACAGATGACCTACTTTTTCATTTTATTGGGAAGGGATTGCAGTGGACTCTGCTCGACACGCGGAGAAAAAAGATTAAAAGTCGCAACTAATTTTTAATTTGATTACAGACAAGAAGTAAATTTTTGTTCCAAAGACTAAAATTTTGTTGGGGGAACTAAATTTCATTGAAATTTTAGTTGCACCAACGCACCGTTAGCTGCTCGTACACACAGGTTCGCCAAAGGAGCGAAACCAGAAAAAAATTGTTTAGTGCCCGCAACGAATCTCTTAGTTGGAGCAACTGAAATGTAGTTCCTTCAGCAAAATTTTAGCTCTCCGAACAAAAATTTACTGCTTGTCTGAAAATCAGCTTTAAAATAAAAAATTAGTTGCGACCACTAATCTTTTTTCTCCAGGAACGACTCGAGGCGACGCGCGCGAACACTATACGAACACTAATTGAATTATTTGTCGGCCGTGGTGCGAAAATCTATAGCGCAGGCTGCGGTCTCTGCACGGCCACGCCCTCCCTGGCAGCTCTGGCAGGAGGCCCTCACAAGATAAAGTAATTCTGCTCCCAACTTACGGGACAAACTTGTTAAACAGGAGGAGCACACTCCCGGCGGAGCCCCGCGGTGGGTCCCGGCCGGGCCCCGCCCTGTAGTGACACACTTGAACAACATTTGCAGACACATGCGGCGGGACGAACGGACGGAACGTGGCTGCATGCGAATAACGCCACGGCGAAGTGTTTGCCGGATGAATTAGGGCAGTGGTGCGGCCGACTCGGAGGCGGCCGTCCTCAGGAGAGCGCGGTGTGGTTACGACTGCTTCGGTATATGGACGGGGCACGGGCAGCATACCCACACCCATCATCGCGGGCCAAAACTCACAAACGTCTCGAACCAAACTTACATTTAAAAAAATTCTAAGTTGTAAGTTATTGATCTGAAATTCACCAACCATATCAGTTGGCTTAAAAAATGAGCTTAAATCGGTTGCCTTGCATTCCTTTCTATTCTCTTTTTTTTTGTGCAACAATATCAGCCAAGCTAGACAAATTAAAATTTCATACAAATGAAATGCTCTTTCTCTCTGCTCTCTACCTTTTTTTTTTTGGTAGAGGAGTAAAAGGGACGACCGGAGCTAGGACGTACGCGTATTGCTGAGGTTTACTGCCGGGTCATAAGGGTGTTACTGTGTCTCATTACTGCCAGCGGGGCACGCGAGAGAAGCCGGCGGGTATGGAAAGGACGGAGAGAGAGAGAGAGAGAGAGAGAGAGAGAGAGAGAGAGAGAGAGAGAGAGAGAGAGAGAGAGAGAGAGAGAGAGAGAGAGAGATATTTGATTTATTTTATTACACCAAAATAATATTGGTTACTACTGTGGAGAGAGTACGAGAAAGGGACAGCGGCGCAAGGTGTGAGGCAGAAAGAGATGAGAATGAAGGAGAGCGGATGGAGACGAGAGAGGCCAGGTCGTGCCCTCCACGATGTCAGGACGATGACGGGAATGGCGCCGCACTACTGGGGGTCCTCGCCGGCCGCCCGACCTCCCCGTTCCTGGGTTTGATGGTCAGCCCAGACTTCTCAGCCCGTCTCCAAGGATGGTGTTATAACTTGCAGGGCAGCGACGGCGAGGAAGGGAGGAGGGGCACTAAACCTGCCATATTCTCCTCCGCGGGAAGTCAGAGAGACAGAGAGAGAGAGAGAGAGAGAGAGAGAGAGAGAGAGAGAGAGAGAGAGAGAGAGAGAGAGAGAGAGAGAGAGAGAGAGAGAGAGAGAGAGAGAGAGAGAGAGAGAGAGAGAGAGAGCGACAGAGACAGAGAGTGTTACAATGTGTACACATGACATACTCGGCACGGGTTTGAGTGTATGCTCAGATGCTCCTCTTGCATGCACGGTCCCTTTCGGTGCGGTAACACACAAAAGCTCTCTCTCTCTCTCTCTCTCTCTCTCTCTCTCTCTCTCTCTCTCTCTCTCTCTCTCTCTTTCCCTCGCCCCTCCCCCTGACAGACACACACACTGGCACACCACCTGGACATTTGTTTGGACCCTCATAAGCACCTTCTCTATCGAACCCCGAATGTACCAAAACAGAAAACAGAGAAAGAAAAGGCCAAATGCAGCATGGATATTTTTCATAATTTTCACAAAAAATAAAATTCTGTTTTGTTTTTGTTTTGTTGGTGGGGGGCCGCTGTTTGTCTGGACCAGCATTGGAGCACCATATCGATATGAAAATGGTGTCCGATACCCTTATCACCAGCTAAGCCAAGAGACTGAGACGTGACACCAACCTAACCTAACCTGTGGCATGGCCAAGTCCCACAATTCCCTTTTTCCGGCTGACCGAGGCGTTGGAACGGGCTTGAGCACTGCACTGCCCAGGGCGAGCGGCGCATCGGTCTCGCTCGGCCAATCTGTCAGGGAGATAATTAGCAGCCCCCGGCAACTGCGGAATGGACCGCAGCATCAAGATCGCTTCCGGGCAATGAAGCACCGGACAAGCCCACGTACTACGTAACGGCCTCGGCACACACGGCGCCCGGGAGGTAGGCAGCAAGCCGTGCAAAGCGGTCGTCACAGAAACAGCGGGTTTTCCCTTCCAGAACAGAGCGTCGAAGACTGTTGCGGCAGCAGTGGTTTTGCAGATGGTGACGATGGGTACTGTTGTCTAGCAATGATCACATCTGTCCATTCAATTCCCTGTTTTCTCCCCGAAACGCCAGATGGTGACGATGGGTACCGTTGTCTAGCAATGATCACATCTGTCCATTCAATTCCTCGTTTTCTCCCCGAAACGCACCAATTTCCCTTCAGCGTTTGCCCGACTGACTGGCCATGACCTCCTTCAAAAGAAAAAAAATCCATTGGAGCTCAAGACAGCAGCAAGAGCAAGAGAGGGAGGGAGAAGAGAGGAAGGAGGAGGGGGATGAAAAATGCGATTAGAATCTGCAAATGGCATGCCAGCAAGCCCCGCTAGACACACAAAAGGAATTCATCAGCAGACAACAACAATGCGGCGGATAAATTAGCTCCGATCAAAGATGGCAGTGCGGAGGCAGTGGAGCAACCAGAGCGGACGGAATGGATGATGTTGTAACAGCAGCGTCATAAGGTCACGACAGATCCGGAGCTAAAAACCAACCTTCACACGGAATTCATTAGGAGATGTTTTTTCTGGAGATAAAATAGTTTTTAGTTGTAGAAATTGTGTAGCGGAGTTTATTGGAGGCAGCATCAGGTCCCCGCGGCTGGGCCCGGGGTTCCCAACGGCGTACTTGACGTGCCGAGGGAGCGTCCAGAACCGCGCCATGCATACCGGACGGCTCGACTCGGCTCGGCTCGGCTCGGCTCGGCTCGGCTCGGCTCGGCTCGGCTCGGCTCGGCTCGGCTCGGCTCGCCGAGAAGGCGTCTGCAAATGCTCTCTGGCTGCTCAAATAATGCCGCGAGGACGACGACGAGGCTGTGAGTGATGAAAGGGTGATGAAGAGAGGACGCTGTTTGCACACAACGGCAGACTTGACCCAGTGCCTCTGCCCGCCCGCTCAATGCCAGGCACCACAATTAAAAGAGCACTTAAAATCCATATTGCAAAAATTAACAAATTTTAAAAAATACACACACAAACGCACAACTTTTGGCCTGTGATTTTCAGCCAGCTGACACTTTATCTATGACTGACAATATTTGTCCATAGGGAGAGCTCGTCCCACCAAAATAATTTGCAAATTCTGAAACGTTTGTCACGTGACTCCATGATGGGAACCGCAAAGAAACATAGTCGGGGGGAACATTTTGTAGGATGTGGAAACCTTATAAGGCGGTACGCAGCGCTGCCCCCCTCCCTCCATTCCCCCTCTGCCCCCTCTTTCTATATCTTCCCTTTTTTCGAGAGTCGCCGAGAGGAAACACAGAGAGGGGTTTGGATTCAATTAGACGTGTCTTCAGAAGTCTCTGCGGAGGCGAGTCGGGACGAGAGAGGCCCGGTCGGCCCGGGAGCACGGAGAGGGAGAGCAGCACAGTGGAATTTAAATTTCGCCCGCGTGATCCGGACTGCGGATGGAATTCTCTCTTGCATCGCGTGACAATACGAACAAAAAATAAAAGTGTGCGATTGAATTCTCTTCTCGTCTGACAACCGTTGCCAGCAGCAGAGCCTTTTTCCTATTTACGCTTTGAGACTGGAAGCAAACTAACAGAGTGTCGTGCGGATGGGGAAAAAACAACAACTCTGAGTTCACCACCCCATGACCCGGTCCAACGTCCAAACCTACCAACCTTCCGTCATGTGCTACCCCCGGCCCCCGCGCTCCTTTCGCTCCGTCTCCCCCTGCCCCCATATCTCTCTCTCTCTCTCTCTCTCTCTCTCTCTCTCTCTCTCTCTCTCTCTCTCTCTCTCTCTCTCTCTCTCTCTCTCTCTCTCTCTCTCTCTCTTTCTCCACGCCATTCCGCCCCCTGCAGTTGTCTGGGTGCGTTCCCCACCACGACGCCTCTAATATTCCCTCCTCCCAGAGGTAATTTAATAGCATTGTTAACTCCTGAATGGGAAGCACTCGCGCCGCACGGCCCCGCATTATTCATTCCGCCTTTGGACGCCCTCGCCGGCCTTTTGGCCCGGCACAATAACGCGGCGCGTGTGTTGGTGAGCGTGTGTTGGTGTGCCTGTGTTGGTGTGCGTGAAGGTGTGTGTGGGCATGCAGGCCTATCCTGTGTTCCGACAAACTTTTGACGCGCGAAGTCATTAGCGATCGGCATCCATCCCGCTGCGTGCGCTGTATCCTCCCCATCCTACCCACTCCTCTCTCTCTCTCTCTCTCTCTCTCTCTCTCTCTCTCTCTCTCTCTCTCTCTCTCTCTCTCTCTCTCTCTCTCTCTCTCTCTCTCTCTCTCTCTCCCTGTCTCTCCCTCTCAAGCCTTTTTCATACTAAAAGTCTCGCTCACTTTCTTCTTCTTCTCCCTTCTTCAGAACCAACGTCTTCATTACATGGCTTTATCTCCTTTTTTGCCCCTCCGTACTCTTCTACACCACCTAGCTTTTGCCTCCACACTTGTCGTCGCCGCCATGTTCCATCCCTGTCATCCTCTTTCTATGGACCTTTTCGCTCTCTCTCTCTCTCTCTCTCTCTCTCTCTCTCTCTCTCTCTCTCTCTCTCTCTCTCTCTCTCTCTCTCCCTCTCCCTCTCCCTCTGCCTGCTTAACATTCTAATTGAGCGTCTCCCCGACAACCTGAAGATTAAAACGGCTGGTGCGGCACTGAGCGTTCGCCGGGCACCGGGGGATGGCAGAGGCCAGAGAAACAGAAGTGTCAACAGCATCAACGGGCAAACGGGCACTAACAACAGCGCCAACAACAGCAACGACAAAAATAATAACAATAGCAACAACAACAACAGCAGGTCCAGACGGCAGAGACAGAGCTGGCAAGATTTCCAATATTTCTGGGCTGGATGCGAGGCTGCGGCTAGGGTGAGCGCCGTGCGGGTAGGCAACGCGGTGGACAGCGGCGCGCGGCGGGCTGGGCTACCCCGGCGATGCCAGGGGCGCTGAGCTAGGCTGTGCGGCGGAGAGGCGACCGCGGCTACCGCCGCTGCTGATGAGCGTCTCCCAGCAGGAGGGCGAGGGGAGGAGGAGGAGGAGAAAAGGATGGCGGAGGAAGAGGAGAGGAGGAGGAGAAAAGGATGGCGGGGGACGAGGAGGAGCAAAAGTGAAACAGCACCGCGTGTGTGTGTGTGCGCTCTGCTCCCGTCACCTCAAAAAGAAGCTCGGCGCCCTCGCGAGGTCGTCGCTACTCCAATTCGCGTGTTTGACGCCGACAGAAGAGAATAAAAGAGAGACAGAGAAGGGGAGGGTGGAAGAGAAAAGAAGAAGCGTGTGGTATAGCGGCAGCAATCAGATTTCCCCGCCCCCCGCGCGCACGCGCGGCGCGTGCCCCGCACGGACCGCGGACCAATGAAAGAGCTCTGATTGCCACGAGCAGCGCGTGAGCAGGAGGAGCGGCGAGTTACGCTTGCTTAGGGACATTCGTGTGGGAGAAGAGAGAGGGGGATAGAGAAAGAGACAGGGAGAGAGGGAGAGAGAGAGAGAGAGAGAGAGAGAGAGAGAGAGAGAGAGAGAGAGAGAGAGAGAGAGAGAGAGAGAGAGAGAGAGAGAGAGGAGGGGCACAGACGCGGACAGGTGATGGCGCGCGACGCCCTCCGGGTGGTCCAGCACCGGGTGGGGGTGAGATAATTTGATAACGCGTGTGGATGCTGCCCCGGGACCTAAATAAATTGTTATGCAAATGAGTCGTCGGCGATGGAACCCCGGCCCGGATGTGGTCACTTGCTTTCGCCCTGGTGCCGGGCTGGCTCCCGATGTCTGCCGCGCGGCCGGGACCAGGCCCAGAGCTAGGACAGGTCGGAAAGCAGGTGGTATACACTGTTAAACCTAGGCTCACCAATGGCCAATCGCGGGCGAATTTATATCACGTGTTTCGAGAGTTGTAGTATTAGTCCTTTAGGGTTCAAAATTCGCGTTCCCGCCCGCTTGACTGGGTGAGTTATTTCTGTACCTGCACCTGCTCTAATACATTAATGTTTATGTTACATTAATATCGGGGTGAGTTTGCGACTAACTTTTTGCTGTCTGTGGGCTGAAGGCTGAAGGGTGAGTGATCTAATCTCCGCAGGCGAGAGCGCTCCCGGATCCGGTCTTTTTGATGCGGAGGCGACGGCCTCGATTTTCATATCACAATCCGCTGGTCTGGTCAATATTTCCGCTCCCCCAATAGCTGGCCTATTCTTGCGGGCCCCTTGGGCACTGCGTGACCCTCATTGGCTTCCTCCCCCCCCCCCCCCCCCCCCACCGCCCCGTTCCGCCCTCACAGTCCAAGATTTCTGCTGCTTTCCCAACTCTCATTCGACCTGATGGCTATCTTAGGTGGGGGAGGTCAGACAGGCCCTGAAGGGGTGGAGAGAAGGAGAAGCTAATGTCGGATTCGTGACGGTCAAGCCGCGAGGGACCGGCCAAATGCAAGGAATTGGAGGCCGCATTCTTTTTTCCTTCTTTAAAAAAATTATCAGCTTGAAAGGAAAGTGCGGGCAAATGGTACAGAGGAGACTAGTGGCACTTCCCGCAGAGCAGTCTGCGAGCTCAACAACTGTCTTTCCCAGCCGGGCTGGTGGCGCCCTGTAGCGGCCGTGTCGTGTCCGACTCACGCTGTCACACGGCAGTGCCCTGCTGTGCTCCCGGCGAAGCGCAAACGCAACGCGCATTTCTCATATGATGATATAATACCGCTGCACGCCGCGCGCGCGGTCTTGTTTGAACGACGAACGGCGCGGCAAACGGCCCGACTCTCACTTCATCACACATAACGACGCGTAGAACACACATAGAGATGTCACATGACACGCCGAAATTTGCTACAAAAGTACCCTGTCGGAAAACCTCATCGGTACATTTTCTTTCTAAAAATCGGCAGCAGGTTCCCCAATTCTCCTTGAGCGCACAATCTTTCATGCCCGCGGTGCGAGATCGCCGCGAGACGCGGACGGACGCGGCGGGGACAGACGGCCCCCATCGTTCTGACCCACGTTTTATTCCTTATTTATCCCCGCAAGAGCATCACAGCAGGACGAGAGAGCCGCCTCCGAGTCTACTGTCTGCGGACACCACCTCGGACGCCACCGCCCGCTCCAACCACCGCTCCCGCGCTCTTATGGCTGCTGCTGCTGCTGCTGCTGCTGCTGCCACCGTGGTCCTGCCAGTCCTGCTTCTCTCTTGTTTTTTTTCTTCGGGTATTTTGTTTTTTTCGTGGGTGACGACGAGAGAGAGAGAGAGAGAGAGAGAGAGAGAGAGAGAGAGAGAGAGAGAGAGAGAGAGAGAGAGAGAGAGAGAGAGGTGAGGATGCGCAGTAAATCATCGCCTTGCTGATTTATCGGGAACGTTTCGGAGCCCACATCGGCAGCAGCCAGACAGCAGCCAGGCAGCAGCAGCAGCAGCGGCAGCCAGCAGCGGCCCTTGGGTGACGCTACGAGTCACCCCGTTACGGCCGCCCACCGCGCTGCCGCCGCTGCCGCCGCTGCCACCGCTGCCACCGCCGTCTGCTGAGCGATGGCAAACAGGGGGAGAGATGCATGATGAAGAGTACACGCCAGAGGGAGTATGAAAACATCGAGGGGGGTCCTCATTTATCACGGCCCACACTGTGATCAAGGATGTAATGGTGTGTGTATTCCTCCCGCCGTTTTGATATCGGCTCGCGGTCGGATGGACGCGTCGCGTTTACGGGGGGCGCTTCGAGTGACGGTGACAAGTTATTCGGATTAACGCGAACGACCCCGCGGCTCCCCGTCGGAGAAATGCTTGGGAAATTGTGCTGACCCCGAAGTGCTTTTCGCTACGCCTAATCCGTGTCTGTAATTCCGGCATAAAGAAAAAAAGAAAAAACTGAAAAAAACTTTGTTCGCAATTGCACATTTTACTATTGTTTAAAACTGCAGCAGCCATCCGCTGATTCTGTAACCGCTTCACTAAGTCGTTCGAAAATCTCCCCTCCCCCACCCCTCCCCTACTCCTTCCTTCTGTTCTAGACGTCTTAATTAATGAAGTCATCTCTCCGCCAAACGATTCGGACTGTTTATTCCTCCCTGACAGTCGCCTCGGCGGCGGCGGCGGGCAGCGGCGGCAGCAGAAGCAGCAGCGGCAGCAGAAGCAGCACTCGCAATCCCGCTAAGAACGCCTCGTCTCCCACCAGCGCGGCGGCCGCCGGCCAAAAACCCAACCGAAATAAACGTATAATTGAGTAATTCCGTCACTCACTTCACTTCCATTATTTAAGAGACTTTTCGGCTCGTTCCCAGGCGGAGACTACGTCTCTCTCTCTCTCTCGCTCTCGTCGTTGTTGCCGGCTTCATTAGACGCGCGGTGAGGGAGGGAGAGAGAGAGAGAGGGGGGGGGGGGATCATCGGAAGGCGCCGTGCGGTTTTAGTTCTACCCGCCGTAATGACGGCCCGCCTTAACGAAGCAGGGCAGAAAAGGCTGGGGGATAATATCGGCTGTAACCGAGATGATTGCGATGTTTTAAAACGCCGCGCTCGAATTTTTACTTGAATATAAGTTTCCTTGGTGCAAAAAATAATAATCGGAAATTGGATATTTTTTTTTTCGAAATTATTATGAAGTTGGCATACTGATCGATGCATCCGCCATTTCAGCAACTACTTGCTAACCTCCACACTCTCCGGGCTGACGCTAAAGTTTTTGCCGACAGACAAAAAGAAGCGGTACGGGCGGCCATTACGAGGGAGTTAGCGCGCGCAGGACTCACAGCACTACAACCAGGAGGCACACTTATCTCCACGGAAAGCGTTTAAGCCGCCACTGCCGCTGCTCCTGCTGCTGCTGCCGCCGCTGCTGCTGCTGCTGCTGCCGCCGCTGCTGCCGCTGCTGCTGCTGCTAGCTGCACTGCCTCTGGCTGCACTGCTATCTGTCTCGTGTCTGGAGTGCTCAGAGACTGTCGAGCCTCTTTGTCCCGCTTCAGGGACGGCTGGTCTGTCGTTTGATGACGTCACTTTGGACGCGCGACGACGACGACGACGACCACTTTTGAGACCCGCGCACGTGAGAGCTCACTGAGGATGAGAAAGTTACGATGATCGCCCCATTCTGGACGATTAGAGACGCTGCTTGGAAACCTCGGCCTCGGATTGCAGATGAGGATCAAACTCACAAAATAGCCTCTTCTCGCCCAAAATGAGGAGAGGGTTATGGCGCTTTCATCCTTAGCGAGAAAACGGTGTGTTGTTTCTCACCTGCCTCGGCCGCGGAAAATTATGATATCTAATTCCTGTGGAGTTTGATAGCCACGTACGTTGTCTGGCCGGCACCAATAACAGCTGCATATAGCTGAGATCAATTTCACCCCCTCCCCGGCCCCGCAACAACTTTTAATCTCCCCCCACCCGCCTCCGCTTCGCGTCGGGGGCAGCAAAGTATCACGGTACTACCTTAGGGCAACTAAACTTTTCCGATCCCCGCCATGCATCAAAATTTAGAGAGCGGCGCGTTAGGAAACAAACCCCGAATAGCGGCAGAGAGTGCAAACTTGGGGCGCGCGCGCACGCACTACTTTTTCATAACGCGTGAGCAGCCGCGAGCGCGCGCAATGAGAAATACAGCGCCGCGCGGCGAGACGGATAGACTACTCGACCGCATACACCTTCTGCGGTGAGCCGCGGCTAGTGATCCCGGAGCGGAGGAATATTAACCCCTAGTCCGCTTAACCTGCTCTCCTTTGTCGGAAGACGCGGCGCTCTCTATCTCAGCCCGTTTGCAGCAAGAACAACCGCCGAGCTTTGTGGCGAATTCGCCCTCTCTGCTCTCTCCCTGCTCTCTCTCTCTCTCTCTCTCTCTCTCTCTCTCTCTCTCTCTCTCTCTCTCTCTCTCTCTCTCTCTCTCTCTCTCTCTCTCTCTCTCTCTCTCTCTCTCTCTCTCTCTCTCTCTCTCTCTCTCTCTCTCTCTCTCTCTCTCTCTCTCTCTCTCTCTCTCTCTCTCTCTCTCTCTCTCTCTCTCTCTCTCTCTCTCTCTCTCTCTCTCTCTGATAATAATATGCTGCTAAAGCAAAACACGGCTAGAGGGCAGCCCACCCGTGCAGGAGAGCAGACCACCCCACGCCCCACGCCTACCGAGCCCTTCCCTGCCCTGGAGACCGCTCAGAGTTACCCGGGTGCCCCTAAGATATCGAAGGAACAAGGATGATAATCTTCGTCTTTCCGAGGTCTCAGCACAGAGGCGACTCTGAACTCTTATTCCGAACTCTTGGCGGGCAATAATAACCGTGTTTGACCACGTAGACTTGAGATATACCTCATCCCGCAGCCGCTATGGTAGCACGGCTAAACGGGAAGAGCTTCTGTAGGGGTGGGGAGACAGAGAGAGAGAGAGAGAGAGAGAGAGAGAGAGAGAGAGAGAGAGAGAGAGAGAGAGAGAGAGAGAGAGAGAGAGAGAGAGAGAGAGAGAGAGAGAGAGAGAGAGCGGAAGGACAATAGTAAAAATGCACCGGCAGCCGCACAAGACGGAACGGGCACACAAAGACGGGGGCGGGCTTGCAGGCAGCGGGGATTAGGAAGTCCCTGCTGAGCCCGAGCAACGCAGCAGCAGCAGCAGTAGCAGCAGCAGCAGACCGGAGGCAAGAAGCCCGCCGCCTGGACCAGCTCAAGCTCGCTGCCAGCCAGGACGACGGAGGGCCGGCAGTGGTCACTGCGGCACCCACGTAAGTAGTGTGGTATGTGGGGTGCGGGCAAGTAAGGCGGCGGCTGAGGGCGGCCGGGGGCGGTCGGCGGCCGGGGGCGGCCGGGGGCGGCCTGGGGGGGCCCAGGGCCCGGCAGTCAGTTCTTCCCCAACTCGGGCGCAGCGGGCCCAACAAGACCACAATGTTGCACCGCAGCCGTTATATTAGCCTCGCGCGGGGCCCCGCACCGTCTCCCCGTCGAGCAGAGGGCCCCGTCGTCGCTGCGGCCGCCGCGGTTTTGTCATGTCCGCGGCGGCCGCGCGCAGCTGCTCTGTGGAAAGTGAATAACAACAACAACAACAGTAACAAAAAACAAAAATAACGACAACATCTGACCGCGAAAAAGTTTGGCGAAGACCCTCGGAAGGGGAAAGGCGAGCACAGAAAAAAACAACAAAAAACACCATGACCACTGACCCCTTGCGAAGCTGTCAGCGCGGTGTGCACACGGAAACAAAATAGACACATTCAGGGCGGCAGAGCAGAACCCCCGTCACACACACACACACACACACACACACACACACACACACACACACACACACAAAACCGAACGCCCCCGACCGGTGGCCTCAAATCTGAGATTACAACTACCGCCGCGCGGCTCCCGACCTCCCAATAGGCTGCTCCAATAACCCCCCGGCGTACACAATCCCCCCCCCCCCCCCCCCGGCCTTTTCCTCTGAAATCCGACTCCATTTTCTGTAAGCGCGGCGCCCCCAGCCGACGCACGTTACGCGGTGCGCCTCGCATAGCGTAGCATAGCGCAGCATAGCGTAGCATAGCGCAGCATAGCGTAGCATAGCGTAGCATAGCGTAGCATAGCGTAGCATAGCGTAGCATAGCGTCACTAGTTTTGACTGGATCGCCTGTCACATCCGAACAGGAAATTACACAGATTGCTGATTGGGCGCGCGCGCTCTGTGGTCTGCAGAAAAGAGAGAGGAAGAGGGAGAGAGAGAGAGAGAGAGAGAGAGAGAGAGAGAGAGAGAGAGAGAGAGAGAGAGAGAGAGAGAGAGAGAGAGAGAGAGAGAGAGAGAGAGAGAGAGAGAGAGAGAGAGAGAGAGAGAGAGAGAGAGAGAGAGAGAGAGGGAGAAAGAATGGGGGCAAAGGAGGAAGGAGAATCGAGATATCGGCGTCGAATCAATTCTTTCGGCTACCATTACTACTTCATCTTCACGCTGTTGTACTGCGATCGTCTACTCATTCCCGAGGACAGCACGGCGCGACCACTTCAGTTAAAATGCGAAAAGAAAATACAAAAGCGGCTTTCTCCGCGTAACAAGTCGCCATGGTATACAAGGCCCCCCACCACCACAGCCTTATCTTTACGACGAATCGACGAGAAGAATAAGAAGGGGGGAAAGTGTAACGATTTTGATTGCATTCGCGCGTGTAATCAAGACATGGAACAAACTTTTATGCCTCGCGACTAATTCACAACACATTTCTCCTCCCCGACACGCACGGTGGACGCGAGGCTAGCCAGTGCGGCCCGCGAGCGCGTGCTACCCGCCAGAGGGCGCCACGCTCAGGTCACGCTCGCCCGGAACACTGTTCAAAAAAATAATAATAATAATAATAATAATAATAATAATAATAATAATAATAATAATAATAATAATAATAATATTACTCGGTTCTGACGATATTTTTCTAGGAGCGTGTATGTATTGTCAACAAACTCCGAGGCCGAATGACAACGAAAATAATAGTCCAAAAATGCGTTTTTGCAAGAAAGGACACCGGAGCAAACCTGGAGAAATAAAGTCTGACGAAAAAAATACATAAAAGGTGCAAGAAGGCTGCTGCGGAGGAGAAGACGCGTCCAGCGATACAAAGCTAGCCTCATCCCCCATCCCTCTCCCTTGCGCTCTCTCTCTCTCTCTCTCTCTCTCTCTCTCTCTCTCTCTCTCTCTCTCTCTCTCTCTCTCTCTCTCTCTCTCTCTCTCTCTCTCTGTGTCTCGCTCTACCCACGCGGGCGACCAAGAAGAAGACGCTACGCATAAGCAGAAAGAGGTGTGTTTGTTGGAAAGCAGCCCTCCCCCTCCCCCTCCTCCTCCTCTTTCCCCCAGGCGCCGCTTTGCCCGCTCTGCAGTGACGCACGTGCATAGTCCACAAACGTGTTTGTGCTTATTACAGTTTTCCGCACGGCTGGCGGCGCGCGCTCTGCCTGCGCTTCCGCGGTAATATATGAAACTGGCCCCCTAAAAACCTTTTCGCGCCGCAACTTTTGCACCTCACACACCTGCAGGGGAAATATTCCCTCTCCTCGGCAGTGGCGGCGGTAGCGAGGAGGCGGTCGCAGAGGAGGGGGGGGGGGGGAGGGGAGGAGGAGGAGGAGGAGGCCTGGGGGTGAGAGGGGCTGCACAAGCGGAGCAAAGGCCGCTGGCACCAATTTGTCTGTGTGAATGCATGGTGTGTGCGCACACACACACACACATACCGCCAGGGAGGTACTAGTGTCACCCCGGGCGTGCCGACGGGGAAGGAATCTCTTAATTGAGCCGCCGTTATATGCACAGGATATCACTTTGTTGAACAAGTAATGAAAAGTTTCCAAAGTTTGCAACAATAGTGTGGGCGTATGGGGATTATGGCGGGGACGGGCGCGAGCGGATTCGCGACGTTCGTTGTCAGGAACCGGACACACACTCTCTCTCTCTCTCTCTCTCTCTCTCTCTCTCTCTCTCTCTCTCTCTCTCTCTCTCTCTCTCTCTCTCTCTCTCTCTCCGTTCTCTGCCTCCGACGGTCTCCTTCTCACTCTGCCAACACGGGTCAGCACTTACCGCCACCTGCCAAAGGGCAGTAGCTGCAGCGCTATACCCTTCTACCAGTGTCGCATTTCAGACTCAGCTTTCTATATTCATATTTTTAAATCAACGGAGTGTGCTACTATTATCAGATTTTTCCGATACTTGAAGTGTTTCAAATCCTCCTGTCGACAGTCTTTTTTTTTTCCAGGAGAAATGGAATATTACGGTTTTGCTGACGTAGAGATATTAAAACTTCACTTCGCTTTATATTTTTCTTCTCAATACGTTTTTGAGCGCCATCAGTGGAACAACGGTCGGTCTGTTATCACTGGACCATGTCGCAGCGTGGCCTGCCCTCCGAGACTCCTTCCAAAGCGTTGCCTGATTTATGTTAACAGTGCGATAGCAGATAGCGCCGCCACACACACACACACACACACACACGCGCGCTGGACATCACGCATGTGATTATTTCCTTTTGTTTTCAATTTTCGGCGTGTTACCCCCCCCCCCCCCCCTCCCTTAAACTCACGCGGCGCGCGGGTTAGAATTTCATCCGATTTAATCGCACTCTGCTCTGCGGTCCGGCTGTGCGACGCGTGGAATTAAAACCGGCCTTTCCCACCCCTCCCCCATTCTCCGCGCGGTCACCCCCCCCCCCCCTCCCCCACATCGTGTCGCCCTGCAGTGTACTTCCACCACGCGACCGCGCCACCGCCGACCTGCCTTTGGCGCATCAAGTCGTTTTTCACGTAGGCGGAGAGACAAAAGGGACAGAGCAGACCTCGCCTCTCTGCCCCTCTCTCTGTGTCTCTCTCGCCTTATACAACCCCATTGCAGGCTCCCTTAGCCGCTGGGCCGGCTGGGCCGGCTGGGCTTGGCTCGGCAGGCAGTGCACGTCAGAGAGCACTGCACACACACACACACACACACACACACACACACACACACACACACACACACACACACACAAACACCGGTCACCAAAGCCCCATAGCCCGCAATGAACCGTGCCCTAGGCGATTCAGGCCCCGCCACCTGTGTCCGCCGGGCTGGGCCGGCTTGATTCGTCCCATTACACGTCACTCAGCGCTCCGAACGGTTTTTAGTTACCACAACAAATTTTGTGATTAATTTCGGGGAAGTAGCGCAAAATTGAGTTGTAAGAATTAATATTTCTTTGGGACCTTTAAAAATGTCAGTTGAGTTGGCAAAAAGTTTTAAAAAAATCTTAGTTTGCACAACTAAATATGTTGCTTGTCCCTAAATCAACAAAAATATTTGTTGTGACATAGCTAATATTTTTTCTGTGTTAGTTCGGTGCCTCAACGCACGTCTTTGGAAACAAAAAAAAAGAAATATGTGGAGTTCGTGCCGGGTTAAGTAGAACTTGTATTATGTCCTTTTTTGAAAAGGAAAAAGGGATGGAAATACTTTGGAAAATGTACTTTATGAGTTTCTGTGCTGTTGTGTCCGTGTGTCGGTCTGTGTCGGTCTGTCGGGAGCACTGCTGCTGTGCAGAGCAGCGGGCAGAACGCTCCGCTGCGTGCACCTGTTTCCATGGCAAGCAGTGCGTGCGTGTGTGTGTGTGTGTGTGTGTGAGTGCGTGTGTGCGTATGTGCGCGTGTGTGTGTGTGTGTGTGTGTGTGTGCGTGTGTGTGTGTGTGTGTGTGCGTGTGTGTGTGTGTGTGTGTGTGTGTGTGTGTGTGTGTGTGTGTGTGTGCGTGCGTGTGTGTGTGTGTGTGTGCGCGCGCGCGAGCGCGCTTTGCTTTCCGGTGTTTCGTCAGAGAGGGTGCGCAGCACACTGGCACACTGACCGTTGATGGAATTTTTAAAAAAGTACTCCAGCGCACGATGACCGAGAAAAAAACCAAAGTGGTCGCAGCTAATTTTTCAGTTGATTTCCAGACAAGCAGTATTTTTTTTTTGTTCTGAGAACTAGAAGTATTTGATAGTTAAACCAACAAAGATCCAGTTGAATCAAAAAATTAAAAAAAAAAGTTAGTTTCTGCAGCGTAATAGTCAGTTGCGGAAGCAAAAATTTAGTTTTGATCCGGCAACGCACCTATTTGCTGGAGCATTTACCTTTTCGTTGGTATGCAACCAACAAGATAGTTACGCTAACAAAACTTTAGTTCTCAGTACCAAATTTACTGCTTGTCCGAAACAACGCGAATCTCTTTTTACGGTGATGAGTGCAAAGGGTATCCCCTCTTTTTTACGCATAGTTTTTTTTTATTTTCTTTTTTAGATCACAAAACGGTGTCGTTTGACGCGTCCAGCTCCCCGCTTTTGATCGAGGAGTCGGCCGAATGACCGGGGAGGGACCAGGTCAGGGGCCGGCGCCACGCAGTCTGGGAGGTGCAGGTGAGGCTCCCCGCCAGCAGCCTCCGCAAGGACGGGGAGGGGAGGAGAAAAGGAAGGGGAGAAAAAGCAAACGGGGCCAGAAATCAGAGTTCAGCCAACTGTGACAGCAATCACTAGTTTGGGAGGACTTCCGCTCGGTGCCTGTTTGGCTGTGCTCGCGTCCGGGACAGAGAGAGAGAGAGAGATAGAGAGGGGTAGGGTGCAGGCTGGACACGTACGGCCTATACGCCGACATATCCTCCCGTTCACCCGCAGACCTCTAAAAAAAATATTCATTCAATGCTTGCACCACTGGGTACCTGGTTTCTCAACATGTTCAGTTATATACAAGTTTCGATACCGAATCTTGTGACGGTGGAAAAGACATAGAGATAGAGAGAGAGAGAGAGAGAGAGAGAGAGAGAGAGAGAGAGAGAGAGAGAGAGAGAGAGAGAGAGAGAGAGAGAGAGAGAGAGAG
>CM076255.1:12735019-12737519 GCA_038380765.1 Odontothrips loti
CCCATTACCGACCCAATGTCGGATAGAGCCCGTTCCTAAAAACTCTGAGACGTTACCCTGGGACGCGTACAAACAAGTCCCTGAACACGTTCCCAGCTTAGCAAACTATATCGACTGGCCCAGCGATGATATTTTTTGTCCCTGTCGTGGGTGGAGAGATCGGTGAACTGCATTAGACGTAAGACCCCCTGTCCACGGCAAGGTGTCATTACTGCGAGTCGACTGCAATGAAACTGCGTGCGCGTGCACTCGTAGCACTCGCCCTCCCGGGCCATTTAGCCTCTTAAACGCTTCCCATTACACCTCGGCGTGTCGCACAGCAATCACTTCCTTGGGCTACTCCCCCCCCCCTTCCCCCTCTCCCCCTAAACGCTTTTCAAAAGGCACATTTCTCCCGTTTTTTTTTCTTTCTCCGTCATAAACACGTCTTTGCGGGCCAATGTTATGCAAGGCCGCAAGTGAAAACTTAACAATATCGGAAGGCGTCCGCAAAAGGCTTGGGGCGTGTGAAACAACCTCTCTTTCATTACTCGCTTTCTATCACACACACACACACACACACACACACACACACACACACACACACACACTGCGACCATATTCAAGATAAGCGCCGATAAGTTCCGAACAGCTCAGGTAACCAGCACTCAATCTTTGGGAACGGCACATACACGTTCCCACACACGAGTTAGGTGGCGAACCTCTGTAAGCTTATGATAATCTTGCTCTCCCCGGAGTGTTTCTCTGACCCCGGGAGAGGAGGAGGAGGAGGAGGGGGGGGGGTGTTTGCACATCACATCGCCGGAATTTTCAAGGACCTGCTGCTGCTGCCGGCCATTAGTGTAATTACAAGGCTGCTGCCTCCCGGCATGCTGCGTCGCTCTCTCTCTCTCTCTCTCTCTCTCTCTCTCTCTCTCTCTCTCTCTCTCTCTCTCTCTCTCTCTCTCTCTCTCTCTCTCTCTCTCTCTCTCTCTCTCTCTCTCTCTCTCTCTCTCTCTCTCTCTCTCTCTCTCTCTCTCTCTCTCTCTCTCTCTCTCTCTCTCTCTCTCCCTCCCGTTCCTATCTCGCCTCTTCTATCTGTCTCTAGCCGCCGACAAGGAAGTCCACGCGCGTAACCCTCTCTGTCGCTCACACACTCCGGGGATATCGGAGGACGGCCGCCCGCCTTGAACACTAGGCGATCTGAGCGTGATTTCAGAACGGGGTCCTTTGTACGGCGCGGAGCCACCGTCTCCAGGATGACGGCCACCTCCCGGACTTCCGGACCTCCACGGCGGCCCGAGGCGGAGGCACCTCCAGGGATCACTTCTTGAGCAAAGTTGGTGCGCGACGAGGACGACGATCCGTGCGAGCAGCGCTGCTGTGCGAGGCCAGCCCGGATATAGTTCGCCACAACTAACCTGGGCCGGGCACCCCGCGCTTATCACCCGACACGCACGGCCAAGCATAGCGCCAAGCGAGCTGCAGCCGTGTGCTCTGCGTGTGAGCGCGTGCGTGGTGAGCAGAGGCAACTCGCGTTATATACAGAGATGTCCGGAGAGAGAGAGAGAGAGAGAGAGAGAGAGAGAGAGAGAGAGAGAGAGAGAGAGAGAGAGAGAGAGAGAGAGAGAGAGAGAGAGAGAGAGAGAGCGAGCGGGGGGGGGGGGGGATGGCTCGTGGACTCGTTGGGACATTTAGTCCTCAGCCACAGTGGACAGGATATATGCGGGCGAGAGGACGGTGACAGCAATTCTCTCATGGTGACAGGGTGACAGTCATGCGTCACACGTTGAATTAATACAGCCAACTATAGGCACGCTGACGGCGTTTCAGGTCAGCACGGCCTGAAAACGGTATACGTATAACCTCTAGGACATTCACTCTCAAAAAAATATGCCTGAATCATGCATAATATGCCTGTTTCATAGCAGATTTTATGCCTGAACCTTAACATCTTTCCTAAGCATAATATGCTCGAAACGAGAATAATATGCTCGAAACAAGAATTCAAGGTATGCCACTAAATACGGATGCCCGATTCAGGCATCAGTCTACATGCCTAACTCAGGCATCAGATTGCGCCGAATCGTATGCCTGTATCGGGCATAGTCATGGGTGGCACAAGTATCTTGTTGCTGCATTAGGAAAAGTTATCCAGGATTTCAAGGTAGGCATCAAATTTGCGCTGATTCAAGCATACTTTTTTGAGAGTGTTATTAGACACGTCACAGGTGCCAGATGTGTGTGTGTGTGTGTGTGTGTGTGTGTGTGTGTGTGTGTGTACACAGTTTACACAGAACAAGGAAAAGAACGCGATGCGGGGAAAAAAGGCACTTCTTCGAAACAAAACACAGGCGGGGGAAACACGGTGTCTACCAGCAGGCTCATTCGTTCCTTCCCTCTCTGTCCCACAGCACACCGCACAATCCCTATTCCCTCTTCTTTTTCTCTATGTCCTCTCCCTTCCTAATTCATTCCAGGCCATCAACACCAATGAAGATAAAGGAGGGAAGCGTTTAAA
>CM076255.1:12742519-12765019 GCA_038380765.1 Odontothrips loti
GCCTCCGTGCCGAGGCCTGGGCCGGATCAGGTATCAGAAGGGCCCCCGCACCCCCGCGGCCCCCGTGTGCGTCGCCAGGGGGCTGGAACTGTAGGCAGTACCGACGGCGCTCTCATTGGTATTCGGGTACGGCGGGACGCGGCACCCTGCTGCCCCCCCCCCCCCCCCCCCCGCGGCCCGTGCGTGACAGAGACCCCGGGTTACTACGGGTACCTCCCCCCCACCACCACCACCTCCCGTGCCTCGTCGTCTAGCCGACATCGTCCTGCTAGTCGCGGCTGCTGCTCAGCTGCACACCTGTTAAAGGAATTCTAATGGACTGAGATAGTAGCGCATCTCTAGAATTTGGTTGATGAAAAACAAATAACTTGCTCAAAATAACTCGGAAAATTTCCAGCAATTTCCTGAACATATTCAAGAGTTTTTCCGAAGATTTTCGAAAATACTCAAAAACCACCACAAGTGTGCGCAGAAACTTTTTCGACATTTTTCCCCGAGCATTCGAGGCTGACAACACGTTGGCTTTGGTGTCTTGAGTGACCCGCCTGGCCCCGCCTGGCCCCGCCTGGCCCCGCCGGGCCCCGCCGGGAGCCGCTGTGGTTTCCGTCTCTCCGCCGCGCTTCCCACGACTCCCGCGGCGGGCGGCGGGCGGCGACTCAACGACCCAAGTTGCCAACGCCCTCCCCGTGATAATTCCCTGCCGCAGAACCTCGGCCTGGCCGCCCCCCTGCACGCCGAGCACACGGCTCAACGACGCCGACTTGCCTAACTCTGACAACGACCCCCCCCCCCCCCCCCCCCATCCTCTCCGGCCCCGGCCGCCGCCTGCCACAGGATGCCGTTGATCCCACACGTTCACGCCGTAGCTTCCGTCCGCGCGCTCTACCAGGAGTCAAGTCGGAAGCGGGCGCCGGATGGCACGACGTCCCCCCCCCCCCCCCCCCCCTCAAACGTCCTCCCGTCCCCTGCCTCTCTGTATGCTGATATAAGTCGAATCACCAGAAGTGGATTGGACCGCCGTCGTATGGATCATCTCCCTTCATCCAACCACACTATCAGAATATTTTTTTCCCCCGTAAATCCTCAGACCTTTCCTGAGCCACGGCACACATAAGGGCCCGTGTGATCGACCGAGTACTGATACGGAAGTAGACGGGCTGGCAGGGTGTGACTGGGCTTAATGGCAATACGGTGTCCCCCTCCTTAGCCCCATAACTGCCTTTGTCGACTCGGTGAGATGCTGCGCGCAGCAAACCCAGCATCCGCTGTGAGTGTGTGTGCATAGCCCAGTACTTTTGTGCCAGCTCCTTTCATTCTGAATAAACTCTCGAAAGGAGCGGAGGGATCGCAGAGGGAGACAGACAGACTGACAGACAGAGATAACGATAGAAGGGAGGGTTACCGCGACGTGACGATGTGCAAGTAAATTAATTGTGTACCAACGAACATGCAATTAACCCGCTGAGCAGAGCAAGCAAGAATGGCAGACAGCGCGGCACACGCACACACACACACACACACACACACACACACACACACACACACACATCTGCGCTGCCCATTGTTCGGAACAATAAATCTAAATCGCGGCGAAATTTAATCGAAATTCTGATTGGCGTTGAAAAATACGACGAAAAATTGTGACGATCAGCCTGCCGCGTGTTCTGTTTCCGGGTTCCATCACGGAATTAAAAGGAATGCGGTGGGGCAATGAGGGAAACGTGGCGGGACGACAGATTTCTCACTCACATCTCACTCGTTTTTGTTCTTTTTTGTTAATTCAACGCGCTCCGTGTCACACGCCTTGCCATAGCACAGCAAAATGTGAGGCGCGGGGCTCAAAATAAATACAAAGAGAGAGAGAGAGAGAGAGAGAGAGAGAGAGAGAGAGAGAGAGAGAGAGAGAGAGAGAGAGAGAGAGAGAGACGGACAGCAAAAGGACGTGAGGGGCGAGGGCGAGTGAGATAGCAAGGGCGTCGCTGGGCCTGGGCGCCATGCGTTGGCTCCAAACAGCTTTTGTTTTATGCATGGTAATAAAGAAGGATGCGTTTTATCTGATTGGTTGTCAGGCCGCGCGCCGTGTGAGTCGTAACGAGTGTCCAGAGCGATGAGGGTTGTTACTTAGGGGTCGTTCACAAATCAAGTACCTCCCACGTCGGCCTATCCACCAAGGCAATGCAATTGTTACGCAGGGTTTCTGAACGGTCCATTACAGGTCCGGCCCGGGCAGACGGTATAAAAGAACGCGGCGACCTTTACAGGCCGTAACGCACATCGCGATGGAAAAAAACAACATATAAAACTTTTTATCCACAAAAAAAAAATTTGTAAATGCGTGCAGCTGATAATAACTGCCGTGTGAATGGGGCCCCAGGGGCCCCATGCAGAGGTGTGGGCCGAATGCACAGTCAGATAATCATGAAATAATCAACTTTTCTACTCAATAATTTTGGTCAAAACGACTCCTAATTTTTTGTTTCGTCATGCCGATCTTGATGTAACAATAGTCTATTTTTGGTGTGTTAATTTTCTGAGGGTGTAGAGCGGCTCCTCGCTGAACGTCCAGCGGTGCAGAAGGCAGGTGGGGAGCGCGCGGCGCGCGGCCCGGAAATTGCGCTCTGTATTGGGTCGTGTGCTTGCCCCGCCGTATTGTACCGCGCCACGCGCCGCCACGAGCCGCCACGCGCCGCCACATCCCTGAGAACGGAAAAGTCACTACCATCGCCCACATGGAGGGCCTCAAACTTGGCCCTACATTCAAAATTTGAAACCTCATTTGTTGCCTCCACGTCCCAGAGATGGACACCCACCCTCTTTCTCTGTCTCTGTGTCTCTCTATGTCTCTCTATACCTTTCTTAGAACCCGTAAACACTCTCTATCTCTCTCTCTCTGTCTCTCTCTCTCTCTCTCTCTCTCTGTCTCTGTCTCTATCTGTCTGTCTGTCTCTGTCTCTCTCTCTCTCTCTCATTGAATTATCTTGGCCGTAGTGGTGAGAGTATTATCAGGGCTCGGAGGGACACCCTGGGGGGACACCCAGTAGGGACACCCGGAGGGGACACCCGGAGGACCGGCCGCCCGGAGTGCGAATTGGCAGGTATGCCAACACAAAGTTAGTCCGGACTAATCTTGGGATCACCACGGTCCCCGACACCCCACTGTTGCCGGCCCAGCCATGCCCCACCCATCGGCTACCCGCCCTGTCACAAAAATTCCACAAATAACCTACCAAATTTTTTTTCAGAGATAGAGGAAAGAGGCAGCCTGAGCTTGTATTTTTCTGGTATTGATTTTGATGTTTTTTCGTGTGTGTTTTTCCTATTTTTGTTTGTCTGGCAACTCGCCGCGTTCCACTCCGCTGCCCAAGGACCGACATTCAACTGGCAGCGCACCGCAGGCTGAAGGCTGAAGCCTGTCGGGCTGCTGACCGGTCCCTGGGGGGCCCCGGGGGTCCGACGGGGGCCGCCCTGACCACTTTCCCACTCCCAAACTTGCTAAATTGTGTCCGGCCCGGAACTAATCGAATCGCAGCAACATGGCAACAAACGTCGGCTTCGATAATAGGTGGCCGCGGCCGTCCGACCGACCCTTCCGGACCCTTCAGGACACTTCAGGACCTCCCGCAGTCCGGCCGCGGCCCCACAGCGTAGTGGATAGCGGCTCGGCCCCTAAAGTATCACGACGCTGGTTCGAGTCCAACGCGTGGGTAGAAATTTTTTTTCTGCTGTCGCGGTCCTGAATAATAAGGACGAAAAGCGTTCTGCCGATCATGTTTATTCAAAACCACGTGACCGTGCTGGGGGGGGGGGGGGGGAGGGCGCTAGCGGTAACGAGCTTGGCGGACGTTGACGTATGGATGGCTTAGTCGATCGGGGGCCGGGGCCCCGGCCCGGGCCGTGCTCAGCGCGTTTGGCACCGGCACCGACGGCCACCGGCCACTGCTGGGTCATCAGTCGCGAGCTTGTTTTCGCCTGCTCCGCGGGGGAGGGGCTGCGTCGGAAAAAGCGGAGAGAGAGAGAGAGAGAGAGAGAGAGAGAGAGAGAGAGAGAGAGAGAGAGAGAGAGAGAGAGAGAGAGAGAGAGAGAGAGAGAGAGAGAGAGAGAGAGAGAGAGAGAGAGAGAGATGGAGGGGGTTACGGACCTCCAGCACTCTGTGGTCGGGGAGCCGCGTCCGAAGCACCCGCCGTTCGCTCTGTTCCGAGGCATTTTCTTTTTTACCAGCGGTCTCTCCCCGCTGGCCGCCCCGTCCCCGTCGCCCCGTGCGCCCGATTTCAGTCCAATACCGCACCTCGGCACACCTCAGCTGACGCCACATCGCATCGGAGGGTCTTCCTCCACCCCCACCCCCAGTCCTCGCCCTCACTCGCTTCCTCTCTGTCTTTTTTTCACAGCCCCCCCCTCCCCCCCCCCCTCTCTCTCTCTCTCTCTCTCTCTCTCTCTCTCTCTCTCTCTCTCTCTCTCTCTCTCTCTCTCTCTCTCGCTCTCTCTCTCTGTCTCTGGGTTCCTGTTCTTTTTTTAAAACGCACAACAAGGTGCCCCCGTCCGCTCCCCACCCGAAAACACCAGCCATTACTTCGATACTGTGGAGCAAGGGGAGACGCAACACGTATTACTCCAAAAGATTTTGTAAAAAAATATCCGCGAGTGCTACTTATAAATTCCGGTCAGTTCGTGTACATATACCTCTTCCGGTTTTGTATGACAACATGACAACATGAAACATGCCCGGGACACTACGAGGGAATAATAGAGGCAAATATCCACCATCACATTAAAATTAATAAACCGGGCATCAATAATAGAGTGAGGGAAGGAGAGAGAGAGAGAGAGAGAGAGAGAGAGAGAGAGAGAGAGAGAGAGAGAGAGAGAGAGAGAGAGAGAGAGAGAGAGAGAGAATGCGCCGCGGCCGTAATCTCAATATGAAACAAATAGTTTATCGCGCGTACACATTCATTACTGGTTGGATGGAGCCGATTGCTGGCACACATTCACATTCGAGCAGCGGCCAGACAGCTGAGAGCGAAAGGCGGCCGAGGGTCGAATTTGCATGACAACAGTAGAGCGTGGAATGCGAGCTGGAGTTGTGACGACTCCGCCGCCAAACATCTCGATTCCCGGAAAACCCTCCAACCATTATTCAGACGATTTAAAAAAAAAATGATTTTGATTTTTGGGTACATTTTATTTCAGAAGCAGGCTAGGCTTTGTCGAGCTTGCCGCCGCCGGACTTGACGTTCATCAGGATCTGCAGGAAGCCGAACCAGGAGCGCAGAGCGTTGCCGCAGGCGCGCCTGTCCAGGACGCCGATGCCGCGGCCTCGCATGCGTGCGCCCCTGCCCAGCGAGGCCAGCATGACGCCGAGTCGCAGCCGCTTCTGTGCCCGCTCCTCCTCCAACCAGGGCCCGGCGGCCGCGCGCGTCGACACCCGCCGGCGGGAGGCGTTGAGGGCGTCCCCCACCAGGCACAGCGGCACGAACACCGTCAGGATGAGCGGCGCCGTCCCCAGCGCGAACACGTCCGCCTTCATACCGGTGCCCACTACCTGCGGGACACGGCGCCGGGTGGGTAGGCAGCCACGACCGCTCCACGCACGCGTGTCGTGCGGGCTGGCCTACCCTCCGATCCGCAGGCGCTCCCTGCTCACACACACACATACACACTCACACCTCCACGGTGCTGATGAGCGGCAGGATGACGACCACGACGAGCAGGTGGGGGATGGTGTCCACCAGGGCGGCGTCCATGAGCAGCGACGCGCGCAGCAGCGCCCGCTGTACCGCGGGCCAGCGCGGCGCGCAGGGCAGCACCTCGAGGCCGCGGCCCATCGCGTCGTACACGTCCCCGGCCGCGGCGTAGATCACCCAGATGCAGGAGACGGCCGTGTAGAAGGAGGCCAGGCAGCTGAACAGCGCGCACATCTGGAAGACGAGGGCCGTCCAGCGCAGCGCCGAGGCCAGCCGCGCCTCACCCTCAAGCTCACCCTGCGCGCGGAGCCGATGCCTGAGTTATCCGCGACCACGGCAACAAGGCCCTCATCCTGGTCCACACACTCACCGGCAGCTGGCCGCCGACGGCGCGCCGCCACGCCTCGGCCAGCCCGGCGGCCGCGGCTCGGGGCCAGAGCGGCTCCAGCGCCACGAACGTAACCAGGATGACGATCTGCGTCGTCAACGAGTACACGACGTAGAACCGGAACAGGAAGGCCCCTCGGGCCGCAGTGCGCCGCATTTGCTCCTGCGAGTGTTGCCAACCAGTGTTGCCGCCTTCATTATTCCTCCCTTTTTAAAAGATGAATTTCGTCGGAATTGACGCAGTTCCTGAGGCGTACGTCGAGGCCACTCGCGGGCCACTCACGTACCAGCGACCTGGGGCTCGCCTCGTCACACTCCAGCTGGCCGGCGAGGCCCTCCAAGATGCGCAGGCTGTCCAGAAGGAGGTGCGACCGGCTCTGGAAGATGTGCTGCGACCAGATGCACGAGTAGACGCCCATGCTGAAGCGCGCCGCCACCTGACCTGGGAATCGTGAGCAGGTGTTATCCAGGTGTGGCTGTGCAGGGCGGACACCATCAGGTGTGTCGGACACCTTTGAACAGCGACCCCTTGAGCACGAGCTCGGCCACGGACAGCAGCATGACGCCCGCGTTGATCGACATCCACGTCTGGGGGGACAAAAGCGCGAGGTGGTTTGACTCCGTTCCCGGCCGCTCCCTCGCCTGCTCGACAACAACTCGCTGTGCTTGTGCCTGCTCTGACCTTACTTCCCATGAGCCACACCAGCACCCGGTGACCCAGGCCCGACTCAGGCCGGACCGTGATGTGCCTGATCCACCAGCCGAGGTGGGCGGTGAGCCGGGCGGGGCGGGGGCGGCCCGGAGCAGACGGCGGCAAACGGTGACCAACTATGACACAGTTATTGCGAGAAGTATGACAACCTAGGCCAAGGAGTCACTTACTCAGGAAAAATCAATAAAACCCCTAAAAAAATTAATCAATTTTTTTCCGGAAAAATGTCACACATTAATTTTAAAAAAATCAGAAAAATATCGTAATTCGAGTTTTGTTTTTAAATCATGGTACGCTTCCATCATGAGTAAGGGATCCCTCGGACACCCCCTCGACCTGTGGCTTACCGTAATCGGTCATGTCGAGAAAAAAATCCAGCAAGCAAAATAAAAGTCTACCACAAGAGAGAATAATCGAGGGAAAACTCGATCTTGGTGAGGTGGTTCGGTTCACAGTGTTTGCCGCTCACAGCAGACTGGCGCTCGGCAGACGCCCTGTCCTACCGCGAGGAGCCACTCCCGTGATCTGGCTGGCCGCTGTGGTCTCACTGACGATTCGCCCTATCGACCGTTTCCTTACTGTCCGACTACTTTAACTACAGCAGTAAGGGCGTGTTTGCTCTGCCGAGGACGGAAAACGGAGGACAGAAGGCACGCGTGTTTGTTCAGAGCGGCATTTATGCGCCGCGGGGGCCGGGGGCCGGGCCACGGGCACGTGCCGGAGAGTTTCAATCTTTCACGACCAGCAGCCTCACGTCAAGGTGCCTTGCTGTGCCCCACCCACGCACCCACGCGTATCGGCGCGGCCCGGGTCACCTGATGGCAGCGCGCCCGGCAACCAGGTCTCGTAGGGCTGCTTCTTCATGCCGCCTGCCAAACACTCGTCCTCCGAAAAGGAGAGTGACGCTGCAGCCTGCGATCAGAGAGCTGCTGTGTTTCGGTAGATTTGGGCCTGTCGGGTGAAGCAGCAGCAGCAGTAGCAGCAGCAGCAGCAGCAGCAGCAGCAGCAGCAGCAGCCCGACAGTCCGCTTACGGACACCTGCGTCCTCGGTGTCTCCCAGCCTCCCCCGTGCGCCGCTCGCCTGTCAAGACGGACGTCCCCGCGCTCTTTGCACGACCCCCGTCTCCCCCTCCAAGCCACACTGCTCAGAAAAGCGTGAGTAGTTTCAAAAGTTGGTTCGAATTTCCAAAGGCGTCGTCTGTGAGCAGAGAGGACACGGTGCGAATGCATCACAGTTCGACCGCACGGCACGGCCGCCACAGCAGGTCAGCCAACTCTCCGGTCGGACACTTTTCGACTTGACGTTTTCACGAAAAGGACCTCCTATAGAGAAAGGGCGGTGAGTTTGAGTGCTGCGTGGGGCAGAAGGCCCGCAGTCTGACCACGACTCTCCAGGGGGTGAGTCCTCCCCCCACCCCTCTCTCTTCCTTCATAGGAGAGCCAGGGCTAAAAAACCAGCAGGCGGTGTGATCCCATCCTCCCGGAGGAGCGCACCTGCGCACCTGTGCCGCCACTGCTGCCGCTGCCGCTGCCGCCGCCGCTGCCGCCGCCGCCGCCAGGTGCAAAGCCAGTCAGGCGCGGATGGAGTAGAGCCTCCGGCCTCCGCCCTCTCAAATATTCACGGCAGCAAAAATGTTGACAAGAGGCCTGCGGTGCAGCAGAACAGACACGGCTCACTTTTTTTTCTTCTTTTTTTTTAACGGAACTTACGGAAATGTACCGCTGGCAATCAATACAGTGTGGCATCCCGTTCCCGAACCCATTCTTCCGGGCCACGTCCCGAACTACTACTAATGCCGCTCAACTTGTTGGACAGGCTTTTCCATTAATGCGTCCGTGCTGGTTCGTGCGGCAAAAATGGACGGGAAGGCACAAATTAGTTGCTTTTTTTCCTCCTCCCTCCTTCCTTCCCCGCCGCGCCCACCCCTCCGCGTCCGGGGCTGATCTCTGGCGTCAGGGTCGTGGCGGGGGCCGCGGGGGCCGCGGGGGCAGCGGGGGCAGCGGGGGCCGCGGGGGCCGCGGGGGCCGCGGGGGCAGCGGGGGCCGCGGGGGCCGCGGGGGCCGCGGCCGGCACGAGCGCCCCGCCGGGATATTAATGGTGGCCGGGCACGCACGCACAACACGGGGTACCGTAGGCCTGGCCTGGCACCGAGGAGGGAGCGACTTTAAGAAACGCCGATATTTCAATTATGAAGAAGCACGAGCGGTTGTTTTTTTTTTTTTCTGTGACTGCGAAGGATTTCCGGGCCCGGCGCCTGTAAGAGGGCGTTTGTCGGTATAGGCCTTTTGCGAGAGGCGGCGGGGCCTGGCGGCTGAACCCACGCGGACTCTCTCTCTCTCTCTCTCTCTCTCTCTCTCTCTCTCTCTCTCTCTCTCTCTCTCTCTCTCTCTCTCTCTCTCTCTCTCTCTCTCTCTCTCTCTCTCGGGCCCGGGGATGCCTGCAGGCGGCCGCCATCTCTCTCGTGCAGGGAAATCCGGCAGGACAGCGAACACCGGAACGCTTTGTCTCCCCAGTCCTCGGTATGTGTTGACGTGGCGGGGTTAACACTGTGCCGAAGGTGTGGCTTCGTGCCAAGGAGGCCCCGCCAGGCTGCCCCCCCCCCCCCCTCATCCCCTCTCGCCCTCTCTCTCTATCACTCCCTCACTCTCGCTCTCTCGCTCTCACTGCGTACTCCAGACGCGTCCCTGGGTCGCATTGTTTCATAGGGAAGGGGGCGTGCAATAGCGGGGAGGGAGGGGCGGGGAGGCGGTCTTTGTTGAACAACCATTGAGACTTAACAAAGCGACTGGAATTGTCGCCCAACCCGCTGGCGGCGTTGTGCCGCCGTGGTGTGAGGTCTGGCACCCCTGGCGAAAGGTGAGACCCCTTCCTGCCCCCTCTCCCTCCCCCTGGTACCTCCCCCAACCCCCTCTGTCTCTCTTGCTCTCTCCGGCGCCATCCTTGACTTTTCGTCCTCTCCAAGCAGCCGCCGCTACCGCCGCTACCGTCGCGCCAACCTCCTTAAGCATACTCCAACAACCACAGCAGCCAAACCTCCCCAGGCATACTCACAACCACCGCCTTCGAAGGCCCACAAAAACATTATCTCTGATAATAAAGATGAAATAAAAAATTCTCATCGTACTCTACGAGTCTGCTGGGCCCTAAGAGTTCAGGGGTGGTTCAGTGGAGGGACCACGGACGAGGGCGCATCAACATATGGAAACGCGCAGCCCTACGACGATACGTTTTGGCAGAAGTGAACTGGCTCCGCCTGTGGCAAGCCCTGACGTCGCAGCGTGTACTACCACAACAGCAAAATTGTATATTAAAACAAATAGGACTGCAATTTCTAGTTGGTATGGCTAAAATCTCACTCATTATAAGGAAAGTATAGTTGTTGGTTTTTTTTTTTTTTTCAACGTGTCAAGCTGATAGCGGGAGCCGGCCGGCAATACAGGCGGCACATTCCGCTGAAAGTCTCAGACACCCGCTTTCTCCTTCTTCCATGCAAATGGACGGGAGTTTGACGGAGAATTAGCAATTCTGAATATAATTGGGTGCCACTGTTGAAAGATGCCGCCGCCAGCATAGTGGGTGAGGTGTTTCTGGAGTCAGTTCACAGGAATAATAACGTGTCCGTTATTGTCAGTCGCCAAAGAAAGAGAAAAGAAAGATGTTCAGTTTTGCATGGTTTTCTATTGACTCTAAGAGAAAAATCTACGATCGAGCAGGTCGAGAATGTTCAACTGTGATTCAATCGGGGGTTTCAGCCCGCGAACTGTTGGTATACCTTGCGGCACAGCACAGCGCACAGCAGCGGCGTCCCCCTGAAAACCTCCCTCACATAATTGACACGGCATATCGCGAGCATTGCGCACTTTCACTTCTCCTGCCGTTCCTACACAACTGCCTCGGCCGTTTCAGCATGAGAGAGGCGCTACACAGCGCGCTGTTAACAACGCGGACACAACCGGCTCATGGGCCTTCTTCCCGCCATAAACTCGCGGAGAGGGTGAAGTCCCGGAGCTGAGCCCGAGGCCGAGCCCAGCCCGGCCTGCTGTGTTCCCTCCGCGCCGCTGACAGGGAGCCAGCAGCAATGCCAAAGGCCAGTGCGAGGAGTCGGGTAATTCGGGTATTCCGGGGTGATCCGGGGTAATCTTGGGTAATGCGGGTAATCCAGGTAATCTGAGGTAATCCAGGTGGTCCGAGGTAAACCGAGGTAATCCGAGGGAATTCCACCTAGAGAATCCGGGGTAATGCGAGGTATCGTGGCAATCCGAGGTAGCCCAGGTCATCCGGGGTAATCCGGGTAAACCGAGGTAATCTGAGTTAATCCGAGGCAATCCGGTGTTCCGAATGAATCTAAGGTGATCCGGGGTGAATCAGGGTAATCCGGGGTAACTCCGGGGTAATCCGAATCCAAATAATCCGGGATAGTCCGGGTAATCCGTAATCCGACAGACACAACTTTTAGGAGTTACCCCCTCGGGCCACATTGATACATTTCCACTGCTGCTGCCGCCGAAACTAAACAACTCCAAATCCATGATGACCATTATCCAGTTTTTGACACGATACAACCTATATGGGTTGCGGTGCCATGCAATACCGGCAGCATCATATTAGTTGCGCGGGGACATTCTGGGTCTGAAAGCGAATTGAGTTCTAAAATTTTGTGGGGCTGATCGCAGTTGTGCCATCATATCGCCGCCAACGAGTGAGGAGAGGTCAGGCAATACGTGTGTGGGTGTGTGAGAGAGAGAGAAAGAGAGACAGACAGAGAGGAGACAGAGAGAGGGAGAGAGAGAGAGAGAGAGAGAGAGAGAGAGAGAGAGAGAGAGAGAGAGAGAGAGAGCGTGCAATTCACGCATGGAGGGAGCAAATGGCATTCTGTTGGCAGCACTGCAGCAGCAGGTTGGCCGCAACAGCAGACAGATGGGACGACACGGCGGCTGGCCAGGTATAGGGGGTGGGAATGGGGGTGGGGAAGGGAGGGAGGGGCAGGGGAAGGGGCAGGGGGAGGGGCAGGGGGAGGGGCAGGGGGAGGGGCAACGAGGACCAAGGCAAATGAATTTTAGGCCGCAGATGGGCGGCCGGATGGATGGTTCGTTTGCCGCTGGGACTGGCAGCAGCAGGGTAGCGAGCGAGAGGATCGAGGGGGGAATGTGTTTGTGCGAGAGAGAAGGGAGGACGGACGGAGACAGAGAGTGGGGGAGGATAGATGTGACGAGAGAAGCCAGGAGTAGGGAATGGGGAGGGGGCAAGTAGGAAAAGGGCCTAGACATGATGAACCGAAAGAGAGAGAGAGAGAGAGAGAGAGAGAGAGAGAGAGAGAGAGAGAGAGAGAGAGAGAGAGAGAGAGAGAGAGAGAACATACGGGCGTCAGAATCAAGAGGAGCAGATGGGGGCGCGCTGCAGAAGTACAGGCCGAGTCAAGAAGGAAGGAAGGCGGGGATAAATGAATGGGGCGGATAGTAGATTGAATATAAGGGCTGATGATGAAGAGAGACAAAGACGGCACCGACGGGGTGTCCGACAGAGACAGACGCACAAAGGCCAGATCAGCAATCTCCCTATGCAAATCCGAATCTGCCCCCCCCCCCCCCTCCGCCCTCATCCAGCTAGGGTCGGATTGCGCCACTCTGTGCGGCAAGTCTTGCAGAATAGCAAGGGGATGGGGCCCACCCCCACCACAGCTCCTAGTTCATTCGTCATAGCAGGGCATCGAAACGTCACACTTTCCCCTCCAATAACACAACAGTGGGGCATCAGACATTGTGTTGTGCTGCCATTTGGGGCGTGTGGGTGGGTGTGGGTGTGTGTGTGTGTGTGTGTGTGTGTGGGCGGTGGGGGGCGAGAGTAGTATCAGGGACATCGCCAGCAATTGCGTCGACAACCAACGGTACTTGAACCCGCCACCTCGACATCAAGCAACCCAGTGCAGTTGAGTTATTTTCAAAGGTATGTACATTAATTCTAGCGATAAATGTTGAGTGCGCATAAGTGGTTTTAGTGGAAATGCTCTACTCTGATGCCGGGCCAGAGCGAAGCGTTCGTGTGTTTACATTCTCCATGAAGCCTAAACAATCTACTTTGAAATTCACGTTAGTTTTCTATCTCCCGATATTTCTGTGTTGCATTTTTAGTGCGTTGCCAATTCTCTTAAAGTGTTTATTATTGAGAACTTACGGCAACTCGTACATTTCGTATTATATCTCGTCTTGGACGAGCCGCCATAACCCAACAAAGTCAGCTGATGGTGAAGTGAGCAAGGAGCAAGTATAAACGGGTCCTCCTTTTTTTCCCCCATCACGCATTTGAGTTTATAATTTGAGAGATAATTCCTAGATTACCTTGTAAAATATTTTTTCCTTGCAACAATCTTGCTAGTCTTGTTTGTGTAGTACTCGACTTGGATCATGATGAGTTGCGTCAACAGTCCTGGCAAAGGGTTTTAACTTCTGGTGTCCATTTTATATCTATCCAATTTATATTTTCCATGGTATTTAATAATGCATACTTAGTGCCTTTCTTTTTGAATGATCAAGAAATTGTTTCTCAGTTGTGAAACTTTAAGTTGAACCCGAATAGTACTTTTGCTTTAACACTGAATTTCTCGTAAGGTCATTGCAATCAATGTTGATAGTGGTATACAAACATATGAATGCCTTCTGCAGTTTCCTTTTTCTTTTAATTTGTTCTAATAATATTGCTGATATCACCCAGCTGTTTTTGCTCAGCAAATAAATTGTTTTTAAACTAGAACTTCTAGATAATTTGGTCACTTTGAGCTGTTGAAGAAGCTGTAAACTAATTGTGTTTTGTTTTCTCCCTGGCAGTGTCACAACATTCTACCTTCACCCCATGCATCACCCTTGTTTGTTCCTGCTGGGATCCTTGAAAAAGATAAGTAAAAGTGTTTTTTTAATTTAAATTTGCGTCGACAACCAACGGTACTTGAACCCGCCACCTCGACATCAAGCAACTCCGGTACGGAAGGCCGGATTACTGAGAACACTCTGGTAAAACTAGAGCGTCAACCTTACGCCTGAAGCACACCTGCTTGAAGCGTGACGTTACGCTGCTCTTGAAGCGTAGTCGATTCTCCCATTGCATTTGTACAGGACTGCTACGCTTCAAAACGGGCGCGGCTGCGAGTACGACGCTTCAGACGGGTGGACCTTCACGCCTTAGTTTTATCAGTGAAAAAGAGTCAAAACAAAGTCCAAGGGCTGAGTCTGCAAATGACTGCGGCCAGCGGGCGGCGGCCTTGTGAGGACTTTTCCTTAGCTGAGCCAAATCCCACCACGCAGACTACTTGGAGAAAAGGTGACCGGAGCGGGCAGCAGTGCTGGAGGCATGCGGCCCAGACATGCCGGCCCGGCCAGCGCCGCGAGGGTAGGCAACCCGGCGGCGGCCGTGTGGCCAGGCCAGGCCGGGCTGCATACCTGGCAGGTGGCGGTGCACCGCAGAGCTGCGCACACCTGCGCACAGCTGGAGTCAGGCCCGTGTGCTTACCTCCGCCACGGTCAGCGCTCGCCACCTGCGGCACACAGAGGAAAACGAAGCAAAGGTTAATCATTTTGATACATTAAAAAAAAAAAAAAAAAAAACAAGCGCAGCAGCAACTGGCGGTGGTCAGCGGGAGCATTCAAAACGGCCGAGATAACAAATGGACCGGGTCGCTATCACGACTTGGGGGAGCACTTTGGCTGGATAGCTAAAACCTTGTCGGAGCAACGGCGACCCCCCCCCCCCCCCCCGGGGGGGGGGGGGGGGCACTGCGCCGGACACGCGCGCTGGGACGGCTCCAGCAGAGCGGCCGTCGTACCCCGCCAGCCCAGCACCAGAAGAGATGGCCGCAATAAATCCAGTGACCGGCCGCAATAAAACCGCGGCGGCGATACTTATCATGTGGCAAACGGGGGCGAATGCAGGTACGGGGCTCCTCGTCAGAATGGAGATGTACTACGGGGAGGTGCGGCGGCCGGCGGCGACGCGTCCGTCTTGTCGCGGACCGAGGCCGGTCAAATCACACGCACACGACTGAATAATACGGCCCTGCCTTCGCATTCGCGAATGCAAAGAGGATCCATGGGCCTGAGTTTGCAGAGCAGCCAGGGGTGGTCCTCTGACGCGGCGCTGGCAGAGGCCGGCTGCTATGGAACCAGTGCGCTGCGGGGGGTCCCTCGGCAAGGCCGGGCCTCAGGCCGGGCCGAGGCCGGGCGCTCCGCGCTAGCGAGTGGCGCAGTCTAGTTCCGGCACCACCCCTCCCTCCCCACCGTCCCCTCCCCTGCTCACCTCACAGCCGCATTTCCGCCGTCCGCAGCAACGAGCTAGTCGGTCTAGTCCGACCTAACAGCTCCGCTCCCCCCCCCCCCCTTTTCCCCTCACCTGGCCGCTTAGCGTCACCCCATCCACAGCCAGCATCACGGGCCGGGGCCCTACGGGCTTCTTCCGGACTTGCATACCGGACCATTGGCCTTCTCCGGCCTCCTCTCTCTCTCTCTCTCTCTCTCTCTCTCTCTCTCTCTCTCTCTCTCTCTCTCTCTCTCTCTCTCTCTCTCTCTCTCTCTCTCTCTCTCTCTCTCTCTCTCTCTCTCCCTCTCTCTTCCTGTCTGACTCTCTCCATCCCTCTCTCTTCCTCCCGTAACATTCTGCAGGCGGTTACGGAAGGAGGTGGCGGATGTGAAGTTCGCCATGAGTTCGCACTGCACACCGCAGCTAGCGCGCCGGGCGGCGCCGGGGCTGGACTCGGCTCGGCTCTGCTCGGCTCGGGTCCCGGCCGGGCCCGGCTTGGGTTGGGAGACGCCCATCAAGAGACTAACGGCAGTCCGTGGCGCTCGGCTGCCATTTGGGTGGCCTACCTTCCGGGCGCGACCCGTGCCGCTGAGGAGGCAATGCGGTGGCCGGTGGCGTCGCTTCTCTCTCTCTCTCTCTCTCTCTCTCTCTCTCTCTCTCTCTCTCTCTCTCTCTCTCTCTCTCTCTCTCTCTCTCTCTCTCGCACTCACACACAGTCCACCTCCCCCTTCCCCTATCTCTGTCTCTCTCTGTCGCAGCCGCACAGCGGAAGCGAGCACTAACACTGTGCGTCCGGCCGGGGGGATATGACCCCCCGCCAATAGGGGTACCGGGCTGCCGGGGGTACATTGTGGAACGCTATGCACACTGTTCGCAGGCCCCGCAGTTTTTCTTCCATATCGTGATTATTATCACTCACAGAATTTACTAATTTCATTTTTTGTTTTCAACAGTAAGGCCGCGCAAAAAAAATTCCCCTCTCCACAACCCACACTTCGTTACATTAGGCCCTTCCGGTTCATTATCGGGACGGTCATCCGTTAACTGTAGTTTTAATTTCTCGTTTCCTGGAGGAAAGTTTCAGCGCATATCTCTCTCTCTCTCTCTCTCTCTCTCTCTCTCTCTCTCTCTCTCTCTCTCTCTCTCTCTCTCTCTCTCTTGTCTCTCTCTCTCTTTCTCTCTCGTACGCAGCTCTGCGCGCGGCCAAGCCCGTGCGGCGAAAACTTTTTTTTTGTGTCGTCCTCCGCGCCACGCGCGCGCGAAGAAAGTGCGCGCGGAAATAAAAAGAAATGGATAAGCGAAAGGAGGAAGAAGGGGGAGAGGGACGGAATGTGGAAGGAAGGTGGTTACTGTGACCAGAACGACGACTCTCGGCCAACTGTTATGCCTCTCCGTGCCGAGCCCTGCGGTGCCCTGCGGTGCCCTGCGGTGCCCTGCGGTGCCCTGCGGTGCCCTGCGGTGCCCTGCGGTGCCCTGCGGTGCCCTGCGGTGCCCTGCGGTGCCCTGCGGTGCCCTGCGGTGCCCTGCGGTGCCCTGCGGTGCCCTGCGGTGCCCTGCGGTGCCCTGCGGTGCCCTGCGGTGCCCTGCGGTGCCCTGCGGTGCCCTGCGGTGCCCTGCGGTGCCCTGCGGTGCCCTGCGGTGCCCTGCGGTGCCCTGCGGTGCCCTGCGGTGCCCTGCGGTGCCCTGCGGTGCCCTGCGGTGCCCTGCGGTGCCCTGCGGTGCCCTGCGGTGCCCTGCGGTGCCCTGCGGTGCCCTGCGGTGCCCTGCGGTGCCCTGCGGTGCCCTGCGGTGCCCTGCGGTGCCCTGCGGTGCCCTGCGGTGCCCTGCGGTGCCCTGCGGTGCCCTGCGGTGCCCTGCGGTGCCCTGCGGTGCCCTGCGGTGCCTGCGGTGCCCTGCGGTGCCCTGCGGTGCCCTGCGGTGCCCTGCGGTGCCCTGCGGTGCCCTGCGGTGCCCTGCGGTGCCCTGCGGTGCCCTGCGGTGCCCTGCGGTGCCCTGCGGTGCCCTGCGGTGCCCTGCGGTGCCCTGCGGTGCCCTGCGGTTGGCTCTGTGTTCCGGCTGAACGAGGCGCAGGACCTCGTGTCGCGATGTCACGGGCCTTCTTACCCCCGCGGACAGGTAGGCAGGTGGGCAGGTGTTGGGCAGGTGGGCAGGTGTTGGGCAGGTGGGCAAGTGTTGGGCAGGTGGGCAGGTGTGGGCAGGTAGGCAGGTGGGCATGTGCTGGGCAGGTGGGCAGGTGTCGGGCAGGTGGGCTTGTGTGAGCAGGTGTCGGACAGGTGTGGGCAGGTGTCGGGCAGGTGTGGGCAGGTGTCGGGCAGGTAGGCAGGTCTGGGCAGGTGTCGGGCAGGTAGGCAGGTGGGCAGTTGTTGGGCAGGTAGGCAGGTGTTGGGCAGGTAGGCAGGTGTGCGCAGGTGTTGGGCAGGTGCGGAGCGCGACAAACAGCCGACACGTGCCGCGACGGTCGCCGAAACGGTCGTAAACACATCAGCAGCGCGAGCTCAGATTCAAAAAAATTGGGGAGGCGGCTCGTAGCTGACCCACAGAGGAGATACTTCATGCCGAGCGATTTCTCATACGACCTGTTTCCGCTCTGGAAGTATTCTTGTTCCTCTGCATCCGTTCTCGAGCCTCGTTGGAAACGGCTATGTTGGGGTTGCTGGGGACGCAGTGAGGACACGCCCCTGTCCGGGCCGTGGTGCGCATGGCGGCGACGGCATCCTGGTGAGGTGCACGTTGTGGAAGCGGCCGCAAGGAGCAGTCGGGGCCATGAGACGCGAACGGCCCAGGGGGGAGGGGAAAAATGAAAAGCTCGCCTTCCTTCTTCTCACTTTAATTAGGGGGTATTCAATTTTCCAGGCCGGCGAATATTCTCTTGTTCTGGCGCCGACTGGCCGGAGGCGGCGGTGGCGAGGGTGGTGGCAGCGGGCGGCAGCGGGAGCGGCGGGGGGGGGGGGGGGGATGCGGGCCCCATCTCCAAGACGTGCGAGCGCACGGTGCAGGCGGTGCTAATTCAGAGCCGCCCCCGCCCCCCCCCCCCCCCCCCCCTGACGTCTACGTTTTTGTTCTCAGATCCGACATTACGTTTACGTCACTTTTTGACAAGCTTTTCCTGATAAATTGTCGCGGAAGGGGTGGGGGTGGAGGAGGGGGCGACGTGAACAACGTGTCACGTCACGGAACACGCCAACAACAGCAGAGCCACGAGGACGGGGTGGAGCCGACGAGGACGCCGACGGGGGCCGACGGGGGCCGAACCCGAGAAGGCATTAGGGGGGACGGGACGCTGCCGGACGACGTCCGGAGGGGGGAAAAAATGGCGACTTGGCCTAATGACGTCCCCCCACTTCCTCCTTCTCCCAGCGGAACCCCCAGAGAAGAAGGGGGGGGGGGGTGCAGGGCAAGCTGCGGGGGAGTGCCACTAACAGAACTGGGAGTTCTATGGAGTGTCGGATTTCCGAACGGAGTGACCTCTTGTAAACTCTCTCTCTCTCTCTCTCTCTCTCTCTCTCTCTCTCTCTCTCTCTCTCTCTCTCTCTCTCTCTCTCTCTCTCTCTCTCTCTCTCTCTGAGTGTATACCGCTGTTCAGTCACCTGATGGACGGACATGCACTTCCTCCCGGTGAGTAGCGTGTGTGTGTCTGTGTGTCTGTGTGTCTGTGTCTGTGCGTGCGTGAGCGCGACGCCCGAGGTGGTCCGTTCGGTCCCGAACGACCAGGACCGGTGGACGGTGCCGGTGCCACAAACGGAAACCCGGCCTTCCGCCCCGCCCCGCCCCGCCCCGCCCCGCCCCGCCCCGCCCCGCCCCGCCCCGCCCCGCCCCGCCCCGCCCCGCCCCGCCCCGCCCCGCCCCCGTTGGCCCCCGTCCGCACGGTGCTCGCCGACACACCAATTCGCACACCCCGAACCTCCGTCATCGGGGACACACGTATATACCACCGGCGGCGGCAGGTGTCCCGCCTCTCGCAGCAGGGGGCGGCCCCCGCCACCCCCGCCACCCCCGCCGGCGCCACGACCGCCCTCAACACAGCCGCCCCCGCGCCGCCCGCCTCCCGGCGGTACACGGCACAGCAGCGGCGTAGGAAGGAGGGAGGAAGCGATAGAGAACACAAAGCAAAGCACGCCGTCGACATGGATTTTGCTGCAGTCGGACTTGTTGCCTCCGCGACGGCCCCCGCGCCTGCGGCCCCGGCGGCTCCCCGGCGGTCCCCGAAGGCCCTGCACGCCCTCACCCAAGGCGTCGAGGTCGGCGATGACGGCGCCCCGACACCGGGATGCTACATGATAGCGTAATTGCCCCTCCAGCGTCTCTACTTTATGACCAAAGTTTGTCCGGCCCCTACTAACCCGCCCATCACCCCCCCCCCTCCCTCCCTCCCTCCCTCCCTCCCCTCACCCCTCCGCGCTATCGCCTACCTCCACCGCCTACCGCCACACTGCCCCACCGCGCCCCGCCCCACTCGCGGCCTCCTCTGTTAAAACGCCGCCGAACCTCTAAGCAAGAAGTGCATTCCTGGACCCGGACGGAGGTGGGGGAGGGGGGAGGAGGAGGGCGCAGGGGGCGGGCGGGGGTGGCGCACTCACTATCGAGTCTGGCGTCCCTGCTGGTGCCTGCGCTGCGCTGTGCCCGTCCAGGTGATCAGTATTCCACGCGAAGCACGGCCACGGCCATGCTCGTGCTGCTGCTACTGCTGCTGCTGCTGCTGCTGATGCCGCCGCTACTGCTGCTACTGCTGCTGCTGCTGCTGCTGATGCCGCTGCTACTGCTGGTGCTGCCGCCGCCGAGACCCGGACATGGTAGACACAGCCGGTGTTTGGGGAGCATTGCTGCTTGCCCGTGGCCATGCAAGACGAGGCCGAGGAGAAGAAGAAGAAGAAGAAGGAGATGGAGGAGGAGACAGAGAGACGCCGTCGGCGTCCCGGTGGCGGACCGCGACGCGAGACGGCCGAGGAAACGCCCCGCGGAAACCGAAAGCAAATAACAATCGCACCGGCAGACAGAACGGGCGACACAGCGAGTGTGTCGAGGATCCTCCTGTCCTCCTTCCTCCTGCTGCCGCCCCCGCCGCCCCCGCCGCCCCCGCCGCCCCGGCTAGACAGGGTGACGGCGCTGTTTGGGGGCGACTGCGCGGGAGAGGATGAGGAAATAAAGAGGGTGACTTGTGCGGCGGGGAGGGAGATTCGGACAGGACGCGGTGCCGTGCGAGCGTCTGAACCGACTTGAGAGTATGAGAAATACGCGCGAGAAACCAGCATGCTCACCTGCTCCTGCTCGTGACGCTGGGCTCTCTTACCGGACCTTTCTGTAGGCCACGAAGCCCCACGAGACAATATATAAGAAAATATGCAAACCGCGGCGAGGAAAAAACTGAAATGCTCCTGAGGGGATCCGGGCGCGCAAAGTTTTGTGTGAGGCTGCTGCAGGGTCTTTGAGGATCCCCGAGGAGGACAAGCTCCGCCGGTCGGGGTGGTTTCCGCCGCGTCGGCGCGTGGCCGGGACAACCGCCGCGAGATTAGAGCGGCAGCGGAGCCGGGCGGCCGGGCGGAGCCGGGCGGCCGGGCGGAGCCGGGCCCAATTCACGAGGAACGCGTTACTACCAAAGGGCGCAGGACGACCCCCCCCCCCCCCCCCCCCCCCCCGGCATAAAGGGCTGTGCAAAGGGATGGAGCCACTTCCGTCCTCCGCCATCACAGCGGCGCCACACCGGTCGGTGGTATGACGTCGTCCCGGCCGGGCGGTGCGCGTGGACGAGTTGCGGATAGAGATGGGATATAGAGACGGATAGAAGTGTACTACAGTTGCGGACGAACGGGGAGTGGCGGATAGAACAGATGGACGACGACTGTTGTGGGGAGCAAACCGAAAATGTTGAGTAGAAATTTAGGTTTTATTCGATTTTGTAAAAAAAAAAATTAAATCTGATATTTCAGCACATGCAGTATTTTAGGTGCAGACGTAGAGTAATAAAATATATATAAGACGTTTGTTAATAATATTTAATTTTGGATTAATCGAGGAGTACCCCCAGGGATTTAAAGGCCCGTAATATTACCGGTAAGATTCGCTAAGTTACCGTAACTTACGGTAATATTACCCGACCTTGAAAAATGTGGTATTTTTCGGTAATATTCAGATTTTTAAACTCTGAAAATTAGCTGTATTTGGTGTAAAAAAAAAAAAACGGAAAAAATGGGTGGGTCCTACCTCGTCCCAGACTTCCGTCCGGAACCGTTCCTGCTTAACTTCGGTGTTCGGATGGGAACCGGTGTACCAGGAGTTGACCGCCGCTAAGACACAGGCACCACGCAGCCACCTTGGTAGGCAGGCTTCCGCAACGGCCAACATCGCCCCTTCCGCTGACTAGATTTCAGGAGTCAACCCCCTTCGACCAGCCAGTTGGTCTGTGGCCGTGAGGCCACTCCCTCGCGGATTGAGAGGGAGGTAGGATGCCCAGATCGTACACAGCCGAAGCCGATTGTACTCTACTCTTCTACGCCATGTATCCAAGTAGGTGTTGCCCGAATACTCCAGATTCCGAGGCCTTACGCTTGAAAAATGTAGAAGGCCGAACCCTAGGCCTCTACATTTAACTTCTGCCGAGTCTTGGCAAGCACCATTCCCCTGCTTGGGCGTCGAACCACTGTTCCTCAGCAGTGTATTCAACCTCCGGGGAATGGCCGCGGCCCAACGTCCGCGGTCACTCAGACAACACACTTTGAACACGTTCTTTTGGTATATTTTACCCACCATCCTCGGTCGGCAGACTGCAGAAAAATTTTTACTCCGGCAAAGAGTTGAACCCCGACCTTGTGGTCATCGGCCGGTCCGCTAGCCCACTACGCTACTACGCTACGGAGCTATGGTGGATGGGAGCAGCGCGCTATTGATACTTTATCCACTGTTGTCCCGCAGAGAGCAGAACCGATGGGATGATTTGGCTACTGCTATGTGGAAAAACATACTAAAGCGTACTATTTTTAACAAATACCCGCTGTAAATAAATCTTTCTCATTTTTACCAAAAATACTCGTAACTTACCTATCTTTCCGTAACTTACCGTAAGGTTGAATCTTACTGGTATTTTTGAATCCCTACCTAACCGAACCGTTTCATCTTAACCTTAGAAACCTAACCTTACCTTTTCATCTCTTGGCAACCTAACCGAACCTTTTCATCTTAATCTTAGCAACCTAACCTAACCGAACGCTTGTCAAAGTGACTGGCTTGAAAATTATTGCGGTCGTAGGAGAGTGTGCCCGTTGCGTGTGTGTGTGTGTACTGAGCAACGGCACGGAGGCGTCGTGGTCCGATGGGATGGGCTGGGCGTTGGTGGTGCAGGCAGCCAAGGCAGAGGCCCGGCCCATTGTGTGACGTCACACGAGATGCACAACAAAAGCCGCGCGGCCACGCCCACCATCCGTCCCCGATCGAGAAGAGTGTCG
>CM076255.1:12770019-12865019 GCA_038380765.1 Odontothrips loti
TGACCGCCGCTAAGACACAGGCACGACGCAGCCGCCTTGGTAGGCAGGCTTCCGCAACGGCCAACATCGCCCCTTCCGCTGACTAGATTTCAGGAGTCAGCCCCCTTCGACCAGCCAGTTGGTCTGTGGCCCTAAAGCCACTCCCTCGCGAATTGAGAGGGAGGTAGGATGCCCAGATCGTACACGGCCGAAGCCGATTGTACTCTACTCTTCTACGCCATGTATCCAAGTAGGTGTTGCCCGAATACTCCAGATTCCGAGGCCTTACGCTTGAAAAATGTAGAAGGCCGAACCCTAGGCCACTACATTTAACTTCTGCCGAGTCTTGGCAAGCACCATTCCCCTGCTCGGGCGTCGAACCACTGAGTTAACGAGTGTATTCAACCTCCGGGGAATGTCCGCGGCCCAACGTCCGCGGTCACTCAGACAACACACTTTGAACACGTTCTTTTGGTATATTTTACCCACCATCCTCGGTCGGCAGACTGCAGAAAAATTTTTACTCCGGCAAAGAGTTGAACCCCCGACCTTGCGGTCGGGGACCGGTCCGCTAGCCCACTACGCTACGAAGTTATGGTGAAGGGGAGCAGCGCGCTATTGATACTTTAGCCACTGTTGTCCCGCAGAGAGCAGCACCGTCGGCTCCGAGAGATGGCGCTAGTGGTCAACGGCGTTTTCTGGCTCGCGCTGCTGCTATACATACAGCAAGTTACTCTAGTCTCCAGGCGAGTCTCCTGCGCACGTCCCCGCTACGGAGCTATGGTGGATGGGAGCAGCGCGCTATTGATACTTTATCCACTGTTGTCCCGCAGAGAGCAGAACCGATGGGATGATTTGGCTACTGCTATGTGGAAAAACATACTAAAGCGTACTATTTCTAACAAATACCCGCTGTAAATAAATCTTTCTCATTTTTACCAAAAATACTCGTAACTTACCTATCTTTCCGTAACTTACCGTAAGGTTGAATCTTACTGGTATTTTTGAATCCCTAGGTTAGGTTGTGTTAGGTTGGGTTAGGTTAGGTTAGGTTGGGTTAGGTTAGGTTAGGTTGGGTTAGGTTGGGTTAGGTTAGGTTAGGTTAGGTTAGGTTGGGTTAGGTTAGGTTAGGTTAGGTTAGGTTAGGTTAGGTTAGGTTAGGTTAGGTTAGGTTGGGTTAGGTTAGGTTAGGTTAGGTTAGGTTAGGTTAGGTTGGGTTAGGTTAGGTTAGGTTAGGGTTAGGTTAGGTTAGGTTAGGTTGGGTTAGGTTAGGTTAGGTTAGGTTAGGTTAGTAGGTTAGGTTAGGTTAGGTTAGGTTAGGTTGGGTTAGGTTAGGTTGGGTTAGGTTAGGTTATGTTAGGTTAGGTTGGGTTAGGTTAGGTTAGGTTAGGTTGGACGGCTCTGGGGAACTCCCTGCCCCTGGTGGGTAGGCAACCCGCAAAACCTTCATCAGCGGGTCCTCCTATCTTTTGTCGTGCGGTGTGGCCTACCCAGCGATCGCCGGGCGCGTCCGCAGTAACACACACACGCACAGCCAGCAGCCCGCGCGCCTGAACCGCAATATAGATCAGTGCGGCGCAATGGGGGCTGCTCAGATCGAGGGTTACATTCGGACGCGGCCCGGCCGGGGACCGCGGGGGTCCTGATTGCCGAAACGCGGCCGATGATAGCGTGGCACACATAATTACGACTGCGGTCTGGCCATTGGCACCACTGGCAGCGCCGCGTCCGGCCCGACAACGCCCGCCGGCCTCCGGGTCCGAGTTTCCGGGTCCGGGCCTTCTCCGGGTATTCTCATACCGGCGCAACGAGCGCCTGTTCCCGCGCCGTTTGTGAGCGCGGAAATCTCGATTGCCTCCCCGGCGTTTTCTTTTTATTCTCATTACTATTTTTTATAAAGATGGCCTGTTACAGGGCGAGGTTTGTGTCCTCGGCGTCAACTTCAACGGCCATGTACATCGCGTGTTCGCCAGATTATCGGGGACGGTCCCCGGGGCGCGCGCGCACACACTCACACACACACACACACACGCCGTCAATGTGGAGTGCCAAACCGACGAGTCCATTCCGCCAGCGATAAACACATTATTTCCAGCCCTTCCCGAAAGCGTTTCCCACCGCGACGCGGTCGTCTCGCGCGCTGCGAAATGATCGCCAATACACAGCAGCAGCAGCAGTAGCAGCAGCAGACCAGACCAGACCGCCGGCGGTCGTGGCGGTCGCAGTAGCGGCAGCGGTAGAAGCGGCGTGTGTTTGTAATTGCCGCCCTGTCCGGGCCACGCGTCCGTTTCAATCATAATTGCCTTTATTGGCCAATGGCGGCTTGTTATTGGGCCCCGTCAGCCCCTTCCCATCCCCTCTTCATCTCTCTGTCTCTCTCCCTCTCTCTGTCTCTGTCTGACCGGCAGATGCGCGCGCGCGCCTACGCCGACGACCATGATTGGCGCCGATTTTGTGGAGAGCAACGGACAGATAGGGCGAAACTGGGTACCGAAAAGATGATGGCAGCCGAAGAATGCGAAGAAGGGGGAAGGGGGGACACGGAGGAGGGGAGGGGGAGGGGGAGAGGGAGAGGGGGAGAAGGGATCGTAAAGAGAAGAGAGCAGCTATGACGATAGTTATAGTTATCCTCTGCAACACCATTATCTATATTAGGGCTCAATTTCTCTCTCTCTCTCTCTCTCTCTCTCTCTCTCTCTCTCTCTCTCTCTCTCTCTCTCTCTCTCTCTCTCTCTCTCTCTCTCTCTCTCCCCCCCGCCATTTCTCTCTCCCTTGTGCAGTTGGGCAGCGTCACCGCGTGCATCGTGCCCACCTCATTATCGGCAGCAGAGCTGTGTGAGCGAGAGAGAGGCAGATAGACAGAGAAGGACGCGTCCGGTCCTGTGTGCGCTGAAACTGGACGTTTGCTGCTGCTGACCCGAAACGGCTGCTAAATCACGTATGCACACACACACACACACACACACACACACACACACACACACACAGGGTCCAGTGCTAGAACCTGCCCGTGGTCGCCTCCACAAAAGAACGTATATAGGACGACCTGCCTATTTAAATGTTTTCTTTTTTTTTATCGTCTGCCACGACAGTAGTGGAGACGTAGTGCTAGACCTGGGCGCCGACGGAGTTTCAAAGGCAGCGGCGTGGGGGTCCAAGACAGCAGCCGGCGGCGTCGGCACGCAAAGAGGGCACCTTTGAAAGAAATTTTATGATCATACGTAGGAAAATTAATTTTTAAAATTAATACCGACGACCAGCCCTGGCTGATTTTGCTACTTGTCACCACCACCATGACCATCACATCACTTTCACCATGATCTCCGCCACCGGCCTCGTCACCATCCTCGTCACCATCATTACCAAGGTGTCCTCTCCTCTCGCTAAGGGGGTCGGGTCGGCCGAGGCCCATACATTATGACGCTATCCGGTGGCAGTCTACCGATGATCCTTTCGCTCGAGGTGGAGGGGGGCGAACGGGACACCGGCCTGACCAGGCAGAGGAGGGCCTTGGACACGGCCAGGGCACGGCCAGGACACGGCACGACAGGACAAGACCACAATGGGAGCCGAATCGCCACAACGGCCCAAATCTTACCAAGTCTTCCCGCACACAGCCTGCACGCTGGAGGGAAAAAAATAAAAACCAACCGGAATTCGAACCCAGTGCTGGAAAAAAATGTCGACATAGAACGAATGGTTACAGCCAAAAAAAAAAGTTTGTCGTCAATTTCACTTTTGCTTTCGCCAGAATATATTTTGCGTCGTGATATATCGTTACGCACCTTTCGTTGACGACTTCGGGCTCAAATACCGGCGTCTGCCCTCATCCGTCTGATCCGTCCGGCCACAAAAATACCCTATATGCGCGCATGTTGGGGCTCCGTGTGCGGCGTTACATGGGAAATAAATTCCACGACCAACAGTGCGAAGACCGTTTCGGCGCCGAAGGGCCCCAACACCGCCTGCTGCTGCTGCTGCTGCTGCTGCCGCCGCTGCCTCTCCCGTATAAGTGTATGGGATCGGTTTTCAAGTCGGACTAAAGGGCACGGGCCGGGCTGCCTGCCTACACTGCGCCCCATACACCCTCCGCGCCCCCCCCCCCCTCTCTCTCTCTCTCTATCGCACTCTCTCTCCCTCCGCCGCTGGATTACGCATTCAATGCGCGCGTTGCTGATCGTCCCCTGGAGAGGACCCCATCCACATGCATCTGCCATGACTGGAGAATAGTGCGCCCTGCCACTGCCGCTGCCGCTGCCGCTGCTGCCGCTGCCGCTGCCGCTGCCGCTGCCGCTGCCGCTGCCCTGCCCCTGCCGCTGCCGCTGCCGCTGCCGCTGCCGCTGCCGCTGCCGCTGCCGCTGCCGCTGCCGCTGCCGCTGCCGCTGCCGCTGCCGCTGCCGCTGCCGCTGCCGCTGCCGCTGGCCGGCGCTGCCTGCCAGAGGTCAGACCCTTTCCTTCCCCTCCCATCTTGCGCACGATTGGGCGCAAATCCATCTCTTGATGGACCACGCTGCTGGGTGTGGGGAGGGGGGAGAGGGTGGGGAGGGGGGGGGGAGGGGCCATCGCAGGCCAGGACGGTGGCGCCACCTACAGACCTCCCAGAATGTTATATTTTTCCCCGTCCTTGGAAAGGGTCGGAAACACTACAGCCGACAGAGGCCCCGGTCCGGCCCGGAGTCCCAGGCTCCCAGATCCGGCCCAGCAGCGCTTTTCGTTCGTCAATTTATTCCAGTTATACGATTAAAACCACCCCTCCCCCCTCCCGCCTTCGCAGCGCCATGCAGCGACTTACCGAAACGAAACACGGGAACAAGCGCTGGTTTTCCACCCCGGTGTAAAATGGACCGTTCGCCCCTCTCTGCGGATGTACATTTCGCGTTAGTTCAAGCGTTCAGTTTTGAGAGAGAGTGGTCGCGTTACGTAGTTTGCGGACGGACCCCAGGCCTCTGGCTGTCAGCCGCCGCCAGCAGCTTAGCCAGCCAGCAGCGCAGCAGCGCTGCTCGCCGACAAGTTGGGTAATTTCGCGCGCGCCCGCGAGGATGGCTCTGATTGCACAGAAGAGCAGCGGCAGCGGCGGCGGCGGCAGCTGCAGCTGCAGCAGCTGCAGCGGCGGCGAGAACAATTCAGCCACGAGAGCGGCGAGCACGAGTCCGTCTTGCCGCCGCCGGCGCCACTGCAGGTCAGACCTGGTCAGGCCATCCCATCGCCGACAGCATAGAGGCCGCACAGTGCCGTGCCGGGCAATCAAGATAACTCCCCATCCCCATACACCCCGCCACACTGCTGGGCCTGCTTCCAGGACGCCCCAAAAAATATTAGTGGGGGCTCTGGGCGCAATGCGAATTATTCACCCAAAAAAAAATTGTAGACATCCCCCCCCCCCTCAAAAAAAATGTACACTGCTAGACCTTGGGCTTCAATTTGAAGCGCCACTGGCCGTGGTTGGGGGAAACCCCGGCAGCGGTGGGGACGCGAGGTTTGAAGCTTTCCTGCTTCAATTTGACGCGTCCAGCCGGGCTTCAAAGTTTGAAGCGCGTCGGCTTCAAATTGAAGCCCAAGGTCAAGCAGTGTAGATATGGGAATGAAGTCAAACTGAACTGTCCTCGGCTGGTCGGTTAAGAGCGTGAAACGGGGCTGAGAACAAAGGTCGTGGCCGCGACGAGTTTGCTCTGGGAAACAGTGGTACCGACTGGCTCTTAACTCTTTGCGTAAAGATGGCGACGATAAATTTTAGTAACAGTAAATAGGGAAGAAGGAGGCATGACAAAGTTATCAAGATTTTGTAGGTAGCCGGAGGCGGTCGCCTGCACTGAGGTCCTGAGGCCCTGAGGCGCCGCGACTCAAGAGGACGAGTGGTCAGGTCGCGGCGGGGCTCTGCGCCGTAGCCGCGGGCCGCCGGCACAGCGTTTGAGGAGACTTTCCGGGTCACCGCAAAAACCACAACCAGGTAGCCATGGTGCCCGCGGGCTGCGTGCGGGGCGGGGCGCGGCGGGAAGCCGGCGAGCGAGCGAGACAACAACACGAATCGCATCGCCGCTCCGCAGACCGAGCACCAAACTCCCCACACCGCGCGACGAGTATTGGCTCAGCAACGGTTGTTCCCTCGGCTGGGAGCACTGAAGTCGAGTGGCACTGGATCGCGCGGTCCGGCCGGGACACGCAAAATGGGTACTGTTATAGCCTCAGACAGGGTCAACGATTCCCGCCTTTCCTTTACCACGCTGCACCGAAACCGCGCACCGCCAGAGATCTTCTGCCGTCCGCTTTGTTGTTGTTGCTGTTGCTGCTGCTGCTGCTGCGACTGCTGCTGCTGTCTGCCGCAGACGCTCTGATTGCCCGATCGAATCCGACCAAAGCTCGAAGAACGTTCCGCGCAGTGGCTGAAGGAACGTTTTAACGTTTTCACGGTTTTTCTCGGAGCAGCGTGTGCGTCGGGACGCCAGGGCGCGCGCGCCGCGCTCCTCTCCTCCGACAGCGAAAATAACCAGCGCAGGCAGTAATGCAACAATTATCACTTAGCGAATAGGACTCTGCTGTTGCCGCCTCCGCGTTCCTCTGCAGCTCCCTCACCATGGGCCTGCATCTGGCCGCGCCCAGCCCGCCGGCTGCGCGGGTTCGAGTCCTGGCCGGGCCGGGCCGCCAGCGCTGGCCGGGTAATTACACCCCTTACCGCCTCACCCCCCCCCCCCCCCCCCGCGGGCCCCCGCGGCCCCCCTGCCCCCAGCGGCGCGGCCCCTGCTGCGCGAGAGAAGCAAACGCCCCCGCTGCACAAGACGCATCGCAAAAGCCCTGCTGATAAAATAATGAAAAAGTAAAATAAACATCACACTGGTCAGAGGCGGTGAGCGGTGAGCACGTAGCGCCTGCGAGCGCCAGGGTAGGCCAGCCCGCACGACACGCGTGCACGCACAAGCCGAGGCTGCCTACCCAGCAGGCGCGCTATTCGTGTGCGCGGGTTGGCTATGACACTCCTCGATTCAAGCGTCGATTCGTGTCGCGTGCCTCGTACATGCTTTTGGGCCGGTGCCACGCGCGCACACACGCACACACACACGCACACACAGACCCACGCTGCGCCCATCGCTCAATGCACAATAAAATGTCGTCGTAGACGCGTCGGCGGAATCCCTGCTGCGAGACGACCTGCTGTGAGGGGAGAGAGAGAAAGAGAAAGAGAGAGAGAGAGAGAGAGAGAGAGAGAGAGAGAGAGAGAGAGAGAGAGAGAGAGAGAGAGAGAGAGAGAGAGAGAGAGAGAGAGAGAGAGAGAGAGAGAGAGAGGGCCCTCCGTGCAGCAGCATAGCAGCCCGGTGTGCAGCCTAACACACGCACGCACACAAAAGACACCCGCACACGGCCGCACACGGTGTTTAAAGGGCACGCGACAAGCACAGAGAGGATGTGTCCTGGAGGCTCAGGCTAACACTAGAGGGGGCGGTGGCGGCAGCCGCACTTGCGTTTCCCCTCCGGACCAGTCATGACTCACTTCCCGCTTCGCGCGCGCGTGTGTGTGTGTGTGCGGGTGTGGGTGTGTGTGTGTGTGTGAGTGGCTGCGGGTGTGTGTGCGGGTGTGTGTAAAAATTCCCGACTGAAGCAAAACACGGACACGGGAGGGTGAGCGTCGCTGCGTCGCACCATAAAACACCGCTCATCTCATGGCGGGGTGAGTGCAGTGCTGCGGTGTCCGGCGGTGCCTAGGGAACGTGCGTAGAGTCTGCGAGTGTGTGTGGCCCACCCATAGCACCGCGTGAGAATGTCGGGCGAAACACCAATGCGAAAAATTGACCACTGCAGCGGTGGGGGAAAAAATGTATTGTCTGCAGCCGCATCAATCGTACAACAGCCGCGCTCTTTTAAATGATTTTAAAACGGTAGTGTCTATGACTGGGGTTTTCCACCGGTATAAACAAACTCCGGCGCCATGCAGAGCGACGGGAACAGGTCCTCCGGGTCCTCCGGGTCCTTTAGGTCCTCCGGGTCCTCCGTTACGCTCCGGGCCCAGCCCCACCGCGCTGAGCTGGGCCAATGATGACGAGGCGAGTGTCATTGATCCGCGATCAGAATCAGAACCACTGACTCAGTTAGTTGCAGATCACGGCCCCCACCAACGGGCCTGCAGGGCCGGCAGTGACTCGTACGGCCCGAGAGAGAGAGAGAGAGAGAGAGAGAGAGAGAGAGAGAGAGAGAGAGAGAGAGAGAGAGAGAGAGAGAGAGAGAGAGAGAGAGAGAGAGAGAGACGGAGAGAGAGAGAGAGAGAGAGAGAGAGACGGAGAGAGAGTGACAGAGACAGACAGAGGGAGAGGGGCACTACGCAATGTATTGACCGTGCGCCACCAGAGGCAGCTCCATGATGCTCTGTTGTTGACACTGCCGTCATTAACTGCTTACCTAATCTGCACTGGAATGAATGTGTTTTTGAAAAGTGCATGTTTTGGGGATCTAATCTTATTTTGAGATGTGTGCCCGGATGTAATATTTTGGAAAAAATCTAGTTTGTCTGTGTAAAATTGTTTAACCGTCTTTTGTTGTAGTTTGTAAAAGAAAGTCCTTTTCGTCTACAGGCCTCCCCTCCCCCTCCCCTCCCCTACCAAAAAAATTGTTTTACCAACCCCCCCCCCCTCCTTCGTCAGCACAGGGCGAGGGAGCGACGCATAGCCATGGCCTCATCCTCATCTTCTGCTCGGTCGTGACGAGACGCGAGTGTCACTCCCTCGCTGACCCGTCATGCTGAGTCGGGGAATACGGATAGGTACGCGGAGTGCTAGCCTTACCCTGCGAAACATTAAAAAAAAATCCACAAATTTGGAAAAGGGAAGAGCTACTTTACTCCGTCAGCCACGCTATGTGCGATTTCACTGCAAGATATCACTGTCCGTTTCGTCGCGCGGTCGGTCTCGCCTGCAGCTTCAAAGTAGTGCGCCTGATGGTCGCGACGCGACACAACAGGTGGTGCGACTGAGACAGACGACTCGATACGGCGTCGTGGAGGTGGAGGAGGAGGAGGAGGAGGCCGCGAGGATGGCGGACCGAATCTTCCGTCACGTTTCAGCCGTCCGAGCTCATTAATAGTGACGACAGGTCGACCCGCGACCCCCCCCTCTCTCTCTCTCTCTCTCTCTCTCTTTCTCTCTCTCTCTCTTTCTCTCTCTCTCTCTTTCTCTCTCTCTCTCTCTCTCTCTCTCTCTCTCTCTCTCTCTCTCTCTCTCTCTCTCTCTCTCTCTTTCTCTCTCTCTTTTCTCTCTCTCTCTCTCTCTCTCTCTCTCTCTCTCTTTCTCTCTCTCTCTCTCTCTCTCTCTCTCTCTCTCTCTCTCTCTCTCTCTCTCTCTCTCTCTCTCTCTCTCTCTCTTTCTCTCTCTCTCTCTCTCTCTCTTCTCTCTCTCTCTCTCTCTCTCTCTCTCTCTCTTCTCTCTCTCTCTCTCTCTCTCTCTCTCTCTCTCTCTCTCTCTCTCTCTCTCTCTCTCTCTCTCTCTCTCTCTCTCTCTCTCTCTCTCACTGGTGACAGTTCCCCGCTGCTGCTGCAGCCCAGCCCCGGTCGAGGACGGGGAGCTCACGAAACCCTCCGGCGTTAGGGTCTCTATCCAATGGGCTGCACAAGCCTTTAAAGTTCACACGCCCAACAGAATGGGGTGTGGTGCGGTGTGGGTGGGGTGACTGTCCGAGCTGACGAAGGCAGTATAGTTGGTTGAGGTGAATCCCCCACTCTCCCTCTCTCTCTAATATTCTTTCTGGTGGGCGTCATAGCATTCCTCTCTGACATATCCTTGTCATGAAGTGCATCCCGTGCCGGGCGTGACCATGGGCCATGGGCCGCTATGGGCGTATCGCACTTACTGATTCATGGACGCCGTCATCTCCATACAGTCGACGCGGTCGAAGCCGCGTACCTCCGGCGGGGGGGGGGGGGGACACCACGGCGGCTGCAGCCCGGCTCTCAGGGCCCCCGGCGCGGGATTATTCGTCGACATGCACCTTCGCTCTCGCGGCCCGGGACTCCCCAGCCAGGAATAGACTGTCGGGACGATATCGAATCGATGTCGATTCTATATAGACAAATTCAAAGAAATCGAATCGCCGTTGCTTCGACGGAACGCAGTTCTTCGGCAGGAACACAGTAGGTGTCGACTCCATCGATATCGATTTGGTACAATTTCGACCGTCTATTCCTGGCTGGGGACGTAGCCCTCACTCACCCGAAACACTCCTCCTCCCATCACACAATGCCAGCGTCAGCGTTCGCAGAGAAATTTTAAAATCTTGTTCGTTTCGATACAACAGTTAACATTTTACCTCCAAGTTTTATCACTTAAGTAATTTAAATTGAATTTAAATTAATATCCAGCCGCGTCCGGTGCATCCGCAGTGGTATTGACCATCCGCACGTTCTGTCGTGAAAAAGTAGCGCGAGACAATAAGCGGAAGAGGCATTCATCACTGAATTCCTCTGGTCGCTGGCTTTCCATTCCAGAGGGGCTTCCCTGGGCGAGACCCAGCATTTTACCTCCGTAGCACTGTGCGTGTATGTGAGCGTCCAGTGTGCGGGAGCGGGACAGAGTGCGAGAGAGGCCAGGAGAGAGAGAGAGAGAGAGAGAGAGAGAGAGAGAGAGAGAGAGAGAGAGAGAGAGAGAGAGAGAGAGAGAGAGAGCGGCGAGCAAGCATTGTACCGGCGATAAACGGATGATTTACCGCCTTACTTGAAATGCTGTGTGTGAGTGTGTGTGTGCATGCCCCGCCGTTACCCTCGTAGACATAGAGAAGCCGTGCTGACGATCATTTTGAGCAAAACTTTCACGTTCGCCTTCCTTTTGATGCCAGCGCGGTTGAAAAAAAAAATAACTGATCCTTTCCTTTTTATTTATGTATTTACTTTATTCTGCTGCTGCAACGTTCTTATGCGGCAGAAGATAACAGTATCTCTACAAATCTGCAACGTATACGGCGCCGACAAAGTGCAGCCGTCACGGGATGACTCCTCACCATGAATCAATTACAGCCCCCATTATCATGCAGCCCCCCCCCCCCCCCGCCACTCCTCCTCCTCCTCCTCTTCCCCTGACCGATGCAACAACAACAAACGCCGCCTGACGAGTCATTCAATCAAGCAATCAGCCAGCCGTCAACCGATCAGTCAGGCCTCTACGGGAGCGCGTAAATCAATCAAAGACGGTAACTGCTGGGGCCTGCCGCCTCGCCTCCAACGCCACCGCCGGCTGCAACCACCGCTGCCCCCTGCCGAATAGTCTCCGTATGAGAAACACCGCGTGGGGAAGCGCTCCAACGCTTTTTTTTCGCGACGTTTTTTTTTCTTCCGTTGGTAGTACACGGGCCCGCCCATTAGCAACATCACGACCTCTCTTCAAATCTGCCGCCAAACGCGCGCAATGAGTGAGCACGGCCAGTCAGAGGCCGAAGTTGGCGGCGGTGGCGGTGGTGGTGGTGGCGGCCCCATCAGCACAGAGATGCGCCAGTCACATTTTAACGGTGTCCCGCTGGCGGCAGATGGACCACTACCCGCCCGCGAAGAGCACCTCGAAACGCCCGTCTCCAAACGGTGACACGGGTACAAAAACCTTACCTAACCTATTTACACAAATACTTTTCATTTTAACCGTAGCAGTCTAATCTAGCCTATAGCGCTTGTAGAAAGCCAGACTTAAACTATACATAAATATATATCTCGTTCAGACGAATTTCTCAGCAGCTACCGACGGCAAGGCGCCTGGTGGGTATGCAGCCTCGGCCGCTCCACGCACGGGTGTGCTGCGGGCTGGCCTACCCTGGCGGCTCGCAGGCGCTCTTTTCAATAGCCGCGCCGCATAAAGACACGCGCACACCCTGAAGACTCCTTATATTTTTCTGCCCTCATTTCCTGACTTCCTCGCCCTTCTCTTCTTCACTGTCATATTTTATAATTACTATTTTATGTTTTTCCGTCTTGAATCTGTTGGTGGCGGTGCCAGCAGAGCAGCAGCAGCATATCAGCCGGCGCGCACCGCAAGCATCTTGATCAAGTGCGCCACGGTGTCATCAATCAATGCGGCCAACGAAACAGAATCGACTCAATTGGAGCCGCAATTAAAAATCGGTCATTAAGTAGGACAATGAGACCGGGCTGGGCTGCGTACGAAGGCGTCATTATATCCCAGCCGGCGGCCTCTGCGGGGAAGCAGGGCCTGGCAGGGCTCGCCCGCAGCGCACACGATACCAACAGCACGGGCAAAAAGGCGGCAAGGTTCAAAAAACAAAAACAAAAAAACAACGATTTAATTTAAGTTTCAATCTCATTTTTCATACACCCCGCAGCCGACATAAAGAAATAACTACAGAAAAAGTATTTTGTGTCCATGAGCTATGAACGATTCTGCACGTCCATAGGCCAGTGACAATATTTGTGACTCTAGGCGTAAAATATTGTCACCACCTGTGGACAAATCAGATTTTTGTCCATAGCTGGAGTGACAATTTTGTCCATAGGCCTATAGATGGATGTGCAGAATACTCCATCCACTTCTCCGGGACTAAAATAGCTTGATATGCATAGCAGCAAGGTGTGCGGCGCATGCATGCTGCGCTGCTCTGCTGCTCTGTGACCTTAGTCTTCACTCGCGCCCCGCAAAACGTGACGTGAAATGTCAACGGGCTGCAAGTAGGGGGAGCGGACGCGACCACAATGGGCCATGAAGAAGACGAAGGTGGAGGAGGAGAGAGGTGGGGAGAGAGGTGAAGGGAGGGGAGGTAAAGGGGGCGGGGGTGCGCGGACGACAACGTTACAAGGTCTGCACCCGGCTGCGTCCCCAGGAAACAAAGAAAAATAATTTGGAGCCAACCAAACGTCCAAAGCCTGGTTGCTTCCGCATCGGACAGCGATGACGGGTTGCTGTGAGCGGCGGGGGGACCGGCGGGGGCCGGAGGGGGCCGGAGGGGGCCGGAGGGGGCCGGAGGGGGCCGGAGGGGGCCGGAGGGGGCCGGAGGGGACGTGCCGAAAACACTCGTATGCAAACAAAACGCCAGTGGCCTGGCCCCCGGGCCCACGGGCCCGAGCCGCCGTGGGAGCGTTCCCAGCCATCGCACTAACGACTTTCGACACCGCCCGCGCCCAAACGGCCTCCGCCACAAACGCAAAACCATAAATCTCTCATTCCGAGAGAGAGAGAGAGAGAGAGAGAGAGAGAGAGAGAGAGAGAGAGAGAGAGAGAGAGAGAGAGAGAGCTAGAGAGAGAGTGGCACTCGCTTTCGGTTACTCGCGCGGGGTCAAGCAGGTGCTGGCGGTGGTGCTAGTGGGTGGGTGTGCCTGAGGGTCGTCTTGTCACAGAGCCTCTGAGTGCTCTCTTCCTCACCTGACTGTACCATTGGGCCCCGGGCAGGACCAACGCCGCGGAGCAGCGGGACCTGTCGTGAAGTGCCCCCCTCCCCTCGCCCCCTCCCCCCCCCCCCCACCTCCCCCCGGCGTAATAATCTGCTTAGAAGGAACGAATAATTAAGCCCTGAGCCGGCGGCGTCACATGGACACGGCGCACGGCGCTGTGGCACCGCGGAGTACACAGATGGCCCCCCTCCGGGCCCCCGCGGCCCCCGCTCCAGCAGCGAGCCCCCGCGGCCCACCGGGGCCCCATCGGGGGTCGGGGGGCCGGCGCAATAAGCTCCCACAGCCCGGTCATCTCGGTGGGGCATCCTCGCCTCGGCCGCGGCCTCCTTGGCCTCACCGGGGGTGGCATAGGCGACCGCCGAGGCGAACAACGGGGCCGCGAACGTATACGCCGCGGCTAGATAACGATGCAAATAGACCTAGAGACAAAACGAACGCGCCGCGCACAGAGCCCGCTGCCCTAGACTAGTGCACCTCGCCTAGCGCACCGCCTAGAGCACCTCGCCTAGCGCGCGTGCGCCTCGCCGCTAGCAGAGCGCTCTGACCTAGACCTAGACCACCGCGAAAAAAAAAAACTAGGATAAAAAACAGCTCGCGAGAATAGATCGGCGCCGCCATCTGACGCCGCTGCGGCCGCCGCAGTGCCCCGCCTCATCTGTTTGTCCAGCCGTCACGACTGTAGTGTGAATGTGCATCGCATCCATCACTCACTCCGCCGCCTCCAAGAGTAGGGCTCTAGCGCGCGAGCGTGTGCGCGTGTGTGCGTGCGCGTGTGTGTGAGAGAGAGACGTGTGCGATCTGTTTGGTCAGCGCCATGCTGCTGTCCGGCCCGCGGGTCTCACGCCGATGAAAAAAACACACACACACACACACACACACACACACACACACACACACACACACACACACGCACACACACAGACAGCTCTTTGCGTATACAAGACGTGTTTATATTCTCCCCCTCTCTCTGAGAACCTATACCACAGGACCGCGAGAGCAGAGCGTTTGCGTCCTGGACACTTTAACCCCCCCCCCTCCCCCTTCCCACCAGTATTTCATTAATTTATCGCTACCCGCTCCCCGATCCCTGGTGACGCTTAGAGCCCTGCTGCCGGAGGAATGTATAGTAGGCGACACGGGCCGCGACACCGCATCCGACAGCTCCGACGCGCCAAATGAATATTAAAAATAAAAAAAAATGACCCACGTAAGTCTGTCGCCGCGTCCCGTTACTGACGTACTAAACTCTCCGAAAAATAAAATCAACCGAGTACATCAACATCACCGAAAAAAATCATTCCCCTTCAAAAAAAAATTAAGTCCAAAAAATCGACCGAGCTTTCATGACCTCGATTTTCTTCCTGTTGGTTTTCTGTCATTTTTCTACCAGAGTAAAAAGTGCGATCTATAAAACGATCATCATCGTCCCGCTTAAGTGAAAGCCATCATCGTCTCCTCTTTCTTCTCAACTTCTTTCTCTCTTCTGCTTCTGTCGGTCTCTCATCGGATCCATGTATCTGTCTCTTTCCATCTCCAGTTTTTTTTTGTTGTTTCTTTTCTTTATTCGCTCTAGTGTCCGCACACGGTCTTGGCCAATTGGGGTCCTCGCCGCTATAGCAGGGCTCTGGCAGAGCCTGTCAGAAATGACTGTACAAATCGAACCTTGGTCATGAGTACACTGTATCAAATTATTTTGGGAAACAAAATAAAATCACCCATAGAAAATGTTCAAGACCCAAATTTGCTGGAGAAAACACCTCGCTGGAATTTTTCTGACCAATGCTTCCAGCCGTGTGCGCGTCGTGGAAACTGGAGAACAAGCGCTACACTGATTTTGAGCGAGGCTAGTCGTGCGTCACATAGAAGACCCGGTCCCTACCAACCGGACGCACCGCGGCGCACCGCGTGTTGTCGTAAAGAACATGCTTTTCCTTCCAACAAACGCAACAGCAGCAACAACAACAACAACAACAACAACAACAACAACAACAAAACAGCCGCCAGGTAGGTAGGCAGGGCGGCAGGGCCCAGGTCGACCGAGAGAGAGAGAATTAAACGGTACCGGCCGTAGGTACCGGGCCTTCGGTACTCCACGTGCGCGCGCCCGTACGGTCACTATACCTTTCCCTCCAATTTGTGCGTGCGTGTGTGCGTGTCCAAAACCGCGTGTTATAAAACGCGTCGCGAGGTGTGTACGACGCGCCTTCGCGTGGCACACGAACGCTCGGCCCGGCCGGCCCTTGGCTCTGGCCCTGCGGCGCACCGGCTCACGATTGATCGCTGGAATCGGGTACCGTGTCCGAAACAATCTGATCAAAGGAAAAAGACAAAAGGAAGGTGGGGGAATAAACTAGGTGAAAATGTTGCAGGAACAAACTCAGGTGAGATGACAGGGAGTTCATAGCGTCCAAGGTGAAAATTTCAGCGTTATAAGAGAGTTGGAGGTTCATCGTGTTTTTTTTTGTTTTTTTGTTTTTTGTTTTTTGTTTTTAATGTCCTTGAATTGATTATGTTGGGTGGTGCAGCTCCCCTCTGCTGCACCCGTACCTTTTCCTGCAGCCCCCAGCCCAATGCGAAGGGCTTCCCCGTCCGGTGGGGCATCGCGACCATACATACTCACGTACAATGGCGTCATGAGCGAGCGAGCGAGAGAGGGAGGGGAGGGAGGGGAGGGAGGGGAGGGAGGGGAGGGAGGGGGAGGGGAGGGAGGGGAGGTACTAAAAGAGGTGCCCGGTCAGGCGTGATATGGTAGGCACAGCCAGCCGCATACGGAGGGTCGGCCGGCTGCCAGCACAACGCACGCAAACAACACTCGAAACGCCAGGGCAATCGGACGAGCGAAAGGTCAGAGAGACAGACACAGATTAGTACAGGGCGGTATTCGGGTGGTATGCTCTTGTTCCGAAAGCCCTATGGCCCCGATGGTACGAGGAAGAGAAATCGTCACTGACATCCTCATTTTCGTCCACCAACGAAACCCTCGCGCCATAAAGCGGAGCTCCACAAGCCAAGCCTTAAACCTTATTTTTGCGCCGACAAGTTTTGGAAACACCTTCACGCCTGGAACAGATATTTCCAAAAGAGGCTCTGCTGAAGCGGAAGCCGAGAAACAAAATCACTTCCAGAAACTCCCAAGCGAACGGGTATGAGAAATCGTGATGCACAAGCGCCGCGCCGTCAACACGAAGTCCACTTAAAACGCCATTCAAAACGCCTTGCTCTAGAGAGTTTCCGGCCTGGAAGTTTTCTTCGACTTCCGTTTTCAAGCCTCGTTGGAAGTCTCTATCGGCCGATGGCCATGACTCCTCAGGGAGGGCCCTAATGGGTGGCTGGGACGGATGGCGGTACGTCTTGTGTCGTGCGAAGTGGACCACAGCGGCGGAACCCAGTCCAGTCCCAGTCCCCGTGGAACCGGCCCGCCAACGGCAGCCGACGGCCAGCGCGCAGCGCGGCGGCTGCAGGTTCAACAGTTCCGGGCTTTTATTCGCGGGGAAGAGGAGGAGACTGATCGGTGCGGACTGGAGGGGTGGGGGAGGGGTGGGGGGAGGGGGGCTGGCCAACGCGACGCCCTGATTAGAAGTTGGCGTGTGGCCCTACGTAAGGACCCTGCACTATGTAGTACGGCTGGCACATGATTGCATGGCGCCAGTGTACCAGCCCGGCCAAACCGTGAGCCGTCGTCACAGACTTGAGAAACAAGGGAGGGAACAAAGAGGAGGAGGAGGAGGAGGAGGAGGAAAAATCGACAGGAGGAAGAAAATGCGGCACGATAAAAATATTGAAAGGAGGACATTGTTTCAACAACAGGAGTATAATAATAGGGGTTTCGAATGAGACTTGGAAACGGAAGCTGGAGAACAAAAACACTTCCAGAACGGAAACACTCGAAAGCGGGTGTAGGAAATCTTGATGCAAAAGCGCCGCGTCAGATATGGAGCCTTACCTCCAAATCCACTTAATAAACACCATTCAAGTTTCTCATACCTGTCCGCGAGAGTTTCCGGTCTGAAAGTGTTTTTGTTCTTCAGCTTCCATTTCCAAGTCTCATTTGGAAACCTCTATTAAGACGACAAATTACCGCGGAAAAATATTTCTGCGATATTTATTCTTTTTATTTTCCAGTCAGTCAGTGCAAACCATACCGACCATTCGGCACATCTTGAGTTCCGCGCAGAGTTGTGTCCCCTTTCTTCTCTCCTCACCTCCCATCCGCAAATATCCGCAACCACACATACACTCTGCACGGTGCACTTGGGTGGCCTGGAGGAGGAGGAGGAGGAGGAGGAGGAGGAAGGAGGCATGGGAGGGGGCACCGGCTCACCGCCACCCAGCCCATTCGTGACCCCATGCTTCTGATACCGACCTCCCCTCTACAACGGCAAATAAAAGATATTGCAAATAGGCAAGAGGGTACGGAGAGGCACGACATGTGGCCCAATTTATCGTCCTTATTAGGCCACATACGGTGCAGCGGGAGCGGCGGCGAGCGGACGGGCTTTCACTCTGCGCCTCTGCGGTATCAACACCACAGACGTGCTGCCGAGCCGACCTGGGATTTCCGCGGAGTATTTAGTCCGCAGGGGAGAGAAACCTCTCATTGCGAAGCAAGTCCCTTCGGCCAGCGCCAATATGCAATGGGATAGTGTATAGAGTGTGTATGCAGTAATACTATATTATATATATATATTTAAAGCCCGGTAATATTACCGGTAAGACTCGGTAATTTACGGTAATATTACGGTAAATTACCAGGCCGGTAAGATTCGTTACGGTAATTTACTCAAATATTCGCAGAAAAGCGCCGAAACAGTCGTAAACAGTAAGTTTTAGATGCGATGTATGGCCTTGCGTTTGAATTAGCGCGCCTTCTCGACGCTGCGATAGTATGTATGTTTATATGCATATAAATATGCCGAGACATTTGACTGTTTGGATAGGTTCGTGGGTTCAAATACGCTGAACAACGAGTAACACGCAGCCGAGGACCACGTCCACGAGGAACCGAGAGAAAACGAAGCGGAGATAAATTTTGTGCGCAACGCGGCGCCCTGACAAGCTAATGCCCTCCCAGAGCGCCCGGCAGTGTGCCCTTCTTAGTGAACGTCGTCAGGCCGCGGGGCTGGCGGGGCTGGCGGGGCTGGCGGGGCTGGCGGGGGTGTGGCCAGGTCGCGGGCACGATGCAGACCACGCCAGGCCACGACTCTTGCCCCGCAGAGGTGTCCGCCTCCAGGACACTATTCGCAGCGTCAACCTGCTATGCTGCTCTCACTACTATTTGCAGCGTCGCAAACCTTTTTCAAAAATCCCGATTTCTGAAGAGGACGTACTAGCCGAGCCAGGATGGCCAGGATTAGACTGTCGAAACGATATCGAATTGATGTCGATTTGATGACAAATTCAAAAGATCGATATCAAAGTGGTATCGGAAGTCGATTCCCTTTCTCGATTCGAAAAATAATCGATGAAAAAATCGAGCTTGGACAAAATTTCGGCACATGTTTTCGGTCCGAGAAAATACCTCGAGGAATTTCTGTGACTATTTATAAACCTATTTTCCAGCGCGTTGCAGGTTTCGCGCGGGCGTGTCCCGGATAGTGCAGGGCTGCAGGGCCTTGCGGGGAGCATCGCATCGCACGGCTCGGCCGGCTCGGCGAAACCGAACCCAGCTCACTTGAGCAGCCATTTGCATTGAAACGCCTCTAGAGCAGGCCAGGCCAGCCCTGCCCGGCCGGGCCCCGCTGCCGCCGCCGCCCCGCCCCTCGCTCACCTAGCGGTGCTTACAGGTTACATTTAATACGTTAAGGGAAAAAGGAGACGTCCGCTTTCCGCACAGAGGCGCGCACTGCTGTTTAAATCTCGCGCCGCGAGGTCGTAGCAGCGTCGCTCCGCTGCTGCCCGCTACCGGCCGCACGGACCGGCCGCCCCCTGCAGACCTGCAGTCCCTCAGATGCTGATAAGTGAAGCTCGAACCAGTTTATATTTGTAAATGAGCGAAGGCAACTACCCCGCGGGGCCCCACGGCGCGGCCGGAGGAGCCGGAGGAGCCGGACAGAGCTACTTCATCAGAATCCGAGCTGCCAACAACACGGCGAAATTAAACGCCGCGACGGACGGGCGATGCGTTTAGGCAAAGTCCACGTCCTCAGAAATAATGACCGATATAAAATATTCTCGTCTTCGTTAAATCATGTTGGGCGGTATTTCTTTGGTTGTTGTTAAATTTTTGTGTGTCTTGAACTTGAATTTTTAATGAATTTTATTTTTCGAAATCAGATTGAAAATAAATTTTTGGTGTGCACTATATATTTGCCATATGGCACTCTCGTCCCGTGGAGCCTAGTGCAGCCGCACCAGGTTCGCGTGAACAAGGCACTACAGCCTGTTCGATAGGGGCGCGGTGGTCTTAAACACGTTCGCAATAAACTTGCGTACACAGTCGGGCCGCCGGGCCTGGGCCGCCGGAGCAGCCGACCAGACGGGGCCGCTGCAGGTGAAACGAGATGAAGACCGTGGAAGTGCACCCATGTAGGCGGCAACAGCGGCAATGCACGCAGCCATTAGCCGGCGACAGCGTTTTCAATTCTCTGCATTACGCGACGCGGTTTCTTGTGCCGCTTCCGCGACCACACGTACTGCCGAAGGGCCCGCGCAGCCTGCGCCCCGGCCGGGACTCAAACCCTCGCAACTCGGCCTTGCCCGCAGGGCACTTGATCGGCTCTGGTTCGCGGCTTCTTAGCAAGTCGTCGTCGGCGACCTCTACTACCAGCAGCGGTGGCGGTGGTGCTGCGTTCGCCGTTCTCTGACTATGGAAAGCGCACTCTCTCCGTCTCTCTCTGTCGGTGTGTGTCGCGGGCCCCGGGCGACAAGGACAGCAGACGTCGTCCGCACGCGTCCAGCACTCCCGGTCATTTTACTGCCACCCTTTCCTTTAATAACGCCTCTACAATAGGTCGAACGTCTCCCCTCTCCCCGCCTTTTCCTCCCTACACCATCTCTCTCTCTCTCTCTCTCTCTCTCTCTCTCTCTCTCTCTCTCTCTCTCTCTCTCTCTCTCTCTCTCTCTCTCTCTCTCTCTCTCTCTCTCTTTCTCTTCCGCTCCCTCGCTCTCCCTCTCTCCTCTGGTGCAAAGTCTTTGCTTTGCATCATCCCGTTAGTTCCCCTGTAATGCCTCCCTATGCGCCCTAAAAGTGTTCCACGCTGCAAATAACGACTTGATTGCGAATAACGCCAAACAATAACAAGCCGGCAGCCGCGAGCACTACACCTGCAGGTGCGCCGCAGCTCCGCAGTGCACAATACGGCGAGCGGTACATCGGTGCGCGCAGCTTAATGATTGTCTCCCGGCGCTAAGAGATGATGATGATGACGACGATATCGCAGAGGCACACAACTATTTTAGATATCGAGTGTTAATAAATTTACAGCGGGGTACTTTATAATGAGATATAACGTTAAACCCGTGCCCGGCCATGCCATCGACAGAGGGGGCGACACGAATTATGACTCCGCCCACTATATGAGGCTCCCATTCACACATCCACATATGTGTGTCTGTGTGTGTGTGTGAGCTCGATGAGCCGGCCCTAGAGAGGATCTTCAGTCCCTGAATATCGTGCTCGCCCCCCCCCCCTTTTCCCCCTCTCCGCCCCCCCCAAAAACGAGACGCAGCATCAGTCCGCGTTCAGGCGTAGCAGTGAGGTTGGGGGGGGGGGGCATTCTTCCCCCGTTGGTGTGGGCGTTCGCTGTGCAGTGCACCGTAACGCAACGCCAATGCGTCATAACTCCAGAGGACGTCCCACGGCGTCCTACACACATCTCTGTCTGTTATCTCTGCCCACAGTCCGTTGTCTGCTGTCTGTTGTCTGCTGTCACTGGTGCGTGACAATGGCTGCACCCGCCCGACCACCAGCTGCCCTGGTCACCGCGAGGGCGGTCACTGGCGGTCACACACGTCCGGAAAAAAATTTCTCCCAAGTTTTGAGTTCTAGAACCAGGCCAGAGGACCTTCATAAACTACGTGACTGATTTTCAATAAGTCACGCCAGGTCACGGGGGGGGGGGGGGGGGGGGGGCGAGAGTTTCATGACTCCACCCGGACGGTGTCGCGTTGCGCCGCGTGGCTGCCGGCCGGCTCGCAGACTGATCGCAGCAGACCGTCTGTTCGCCCTGCTGCGCGACGTCTTGGCGAGACGGTGTGACTGCGTCACCCGACGCGTCAAAACAAACCAGCCAGTGTCGTCGCCTCGGCGCTGAATATTAGTATTTGACTCTTACTAAAACCCGCGAGTTCTTTCTCCAACGTCATCTAACATAACACGAAAAAATACCAGTAATTTCTTGTTGAAATGCACTTTTGTGCCATAATTAATAGAAAAATGCAATGAAAGGTTTTGGTCACGTAACCCAAGGGGGGTGGGGGTGAGGCCTGGTCACGATCCGTCACGAGGGGGGGGGGGGGCAAAAAGTGGCCTAAAATCGGTCACGTAGTTTATGAACGTCCCCCAACTGTCGTTATTTTCTGTTGCCTACCGCCAACTGGCAACCCACGGCTTCCATCGCTAGTAGGTGCTGCTACACTCTCAAAAAGGAATAATTGTTTCAAGCACTCTTTTTTCACAGTGTATATAGACAATATGGGATCATTGTCAGGGATTTAAAGGCCCGTAATATTACCGGTAAGATTCGCTAAGTTACCGTAACTTACGGTAATATTACCCGACCTTGAAAAATGTGGTATTTTTCGGTAATATTCAGATTTTCAAACTCTGAAAATTAGCTGCATTTGGTGTAAAAAAAACGGCAAAAATGGGTGGGTCCTACCTCGTCCCAGACTTCCGTCCGGAACCGTTCCTGCTTAACTTCGGTGTTCGGATGGGAACCGGTGTACCAGGAGTTGACCGCCGCTAAGACACAGGCACGACGCAGCCACCTTGGTAGGCAGGCTTCCGCAACGGCCAACATCGCCCCTTCCGCTGACTAGATTTCAGGAGTCAGCCCCCTTCGACCAGCCAGTTGGTCTGTGGCCCTAAAGCCACTCCCTCGCGAATTGAGAGGGAGGTAGGATGCCCAGATCGTACACGGCCGAAGCCGATTGTACTCTACTCTTCTACGCCATGTATCCAAGTAGGTGTTGCCCGAATACTCCAGATTCCGAGGCCTTACGCTTGAAAAATGTAGAAGGCCGAACCCTAGGCCACTACATTTAACTTCTGCCGAGTCTTGGCAAGCACCATTCCCCTGCTCGGGCGTCGAACCACTGAGTTAACGAGTGTATTCAACCTCCGGGGAATGTCCGCGGCCCAACGTCCGCGGTCACTCAGACAACACACTTTGAACACGTTCTTTTGGTATATTTTACCCACCATCCTCGGTCGGCAGACTTCAGAAAAATTTTTACTCCGGCAAAGAGTTGAACCCTGGACCTTGCGGTCACCGACCGGTCCGCTAGTCCACTACGCTACGGTAATACGATGAAGACTATCAGCACGCTGCCGGTACTGTAGCCACTGTTGTCCCGCAGAGAGCAGCACCTTTGGCTCCGAGAGATGGCGCTAGTGGTCAACGGCGTTTTCTGGCTCGCGCTGCTGCTATACATACAGCAAGGTACTGTAGTCTCCGGGCGAGTCCCTTCCGTACGCACCCAGTGGTTTTGAACTGTCGGCACGAGTTGGGCGTATTTGGCGCCTACTGTGATCCCGCAGAGAGCAGAACCGATGGGATGATTTGGCTACTGTTATGTGGAAAAACATACTAAAGCGTACTATTTTTAACAAATACCCGCTGTAAATAAATCTTTCTCATTTTTACCAAAAATACCCGTAACTTACCTATCTTTCCGTAACTTACCGTAAGGTTGAATATTACTGGTATTTTTAAATCCCTAATCATTGTTATTGTAACGAACCTTCGTCGACGGTGCGGTGCGCCGGTGAGGTATCCAATATGGTATCCTTTTTATTTCGGGCACTAGGAGTAGCACTTCACTGAACACACGCATCCACACGTGCCAGCGCACACGCACGGTAAAGACCACAGGTGCCACAGGTCATCACAGCTTCATGACGGACGGTCTCTCTCTCTCTCTCTCTCTCTCTCTCTCTCTCTCTCTCTCTCTCTCTCTCTCTCTCTCTCTCTCTCTCTCTCTCTCTCTCTCACACACACACAGGCACGCGGTGCAGAACTTTTGCTTCCTTCAGCAGCACGCTGTTAACACTAGACACCACAACGCCATAAGCCACGTGAGGGCACACACTCGTCACACACACGCAAACACACACCCTGCCGGCTCGCCGATTTCATTTTATACTAATCGTTTTTGTTCTTTATTTTCGTCGTCTCGCTTCCCGCCTCGTTCCGTCCCGTCCCGCCACACAGACACCGGACGCTCCGCCGCGGCGCGAGGTTAGGACTGCACTGCGCCTGCGCGAAGGCGCTCACGCCGCGGGGGCGCCCCCCATGCCGGCATCCCCCCCCCCCTCCCCTCCTGCGGGCGCGGAGGTGGGTAGGGAGGGAGGGGAGGGGACACAACAGCTGAGCGGGCAGCCGGCCGGCACCGCATGCGTGTGTGTGTGTGTAGAGAGAGAGAGAGAGGGCAAGAGAGAGAGAGAGAGAGAGAGAGAGAGAGAGAGAGAGAGAGAGAATGAGAGAGAGAGAGAGAGAGAGAGAGAGAGAGAGAGAGAGAGAGAGAGAGAGAGAGAGAGAGAGAGAGAGAGAGAGAGAGAGAGAGAGAGAGAGAGAGAGAGAGAGAGAGATCATGGATTGTCCGAGGGGAAACGCCGGTCCGCTAATTCTCGAGATTTCTGCGAAAAAAAAAATTTAAATGTCTTAAAATTTTCGGAGCCGATTTATTTGACATATTGCGTCGAACTAGGAAAAAACGGCGAAAATAAATTCTGCCTCCAGAGAGAATCGAACTCTCGACCCCCAGTTTACTAGACTGGTGCTCTAACCACTGAGCTATGGAGGCGGTTGATGGTGGGGACCGTCGGGGATCGCGGGTGCTCAAGGTCCGAGCAGGCAGACAGGCAGCGGAGCAGCGGGGAGGCGGCACCGGCTCCGTCTGCCTGCCGCTGTCCCTTCTTTCCGTCCGCTCGCCCGCAACGCCGCGCCACGCCACGCAGTCGGGCGCCCGTTGGGTTGCCTACCCGCACGGCGGTGGCGAGCCGTGGGCTGCGTGGACGATGGGTCACCTACCCTCCCGGCGGGAGAGAGAGAGAGAGAGAGAGAGAGAGAGAGAGAGAGAGAGAGAGAGAGAGAGAGAGAGAGAGAGAGAGAGAGAGAGAGAGAGAGAGAGAGAGAGAGAGAGAGAGAGAGAGAGTACCAGTAGCGCTGCCAACTTTAGCACGCAGTATCTCACATGGCACCATGTGCCGTGGAGAGCCGAAATGAGACGGCACGGCACCCGGTAGGGGATATGCCCAGTCGGGTCCTGACACCCCCCCCCCCCCCTCCTCCTCCTCCTCACTACCCTCCCCTACACTCCCTCCCTTGTGCACCCGTCGCAATGGCCGGGGTGCACGGTGCTCCGTCCCAGCAGAAAGAGAGAAAGAGGGTCATCAAACACCCAACCCCCGACAGTAAGAAGTTGAATCAAAATCCATCGCGAGTCCGCGGCACGTGAAGATTTCTCATATCAGCTGTGCGAGGCGCGGCTGGCGTTCTCAGCATCAGCAACCGACAGCATCGTTCGTTCGCAGTTGCTCTCTAAGGGTGGGGATGGGATGAGGTGTTTGGTCTCGTTAGTTTCGTTAGAAGGCCGTCAGCTGCAAGTTCGTCATTATTTGTGTTGTGTGCGAGCGGCCCGGTGGTCGGCAGTCGACTGTCGGATCCAGGAGAGAGTTGCCCTGGTTTGGTTTGGACCCCTGCCTGCGCTGCGCTGTCAGTAGAACAGGGAACCTCAGGGAGCCACAGGGAACCAGAGGTAGAGGCTCTCTCTCTCTCTCTCTCTTTCTCTCTCTCTCTTCGTCTCTCTTCAGTCTTTCGCAGGTGGAAATAAGTTGCTTGCACTAACTTTGCTGCCGAAGGGTAGGCAGCGTGGGGGAGTGAGGGAGAGAGACTACCGCGTGGCGCCGGGTGTGGAAGAGAGAGAGAGAGAGAGAGAGAGAGAGAGAGAGAGAGAGAGAGAGAGAGAGAGAGAGAGAGAGAGAGAGAGAGAGAGAGAGAGAGAGGCGCACAGCAGGAGAAGGTAGGGGTCCGAAATGCGGCCTCCACACGGAGTAGAGCGGGGGGCGTTCGAATATTTAATCACGTTAAGTGTTGCGGGCCGTCGTGGGCGTCGGCATTAATTAAGTCACTCATAGTTTCAAGAACTATCAGAAAAATGCCGTTTGCAGCGGCATGTGGCAGAAACCTCCCGGCCGTCTGATATCAGGGTAGAAGAAGACTGGAGTGGTCCGTAAAGAGCTTTTTCTTTTTCTCTTCGGCGTTGTGTTTGGGCCGTGTCGCTCCGCCGGGTGAACACAATAACAAGACTCGAGACTCGCCCCGCCGACATCGGTTTTAATTTCCTCGCCGCCGGGAGATATTGCCCGGCCCGGGGAGGTCGTACCTCATCTTGATTACTCCGAAAACCGCGTTAACTTTTGCCCAACCGGGTGGAAGACAGAGGACCAGCCACAAGAATTCGAGCAGCCAAGAAGCCGTTCAAAAAACACGTAACGTCCATCGATGGGCTCAAAGCGCAACGGATCTCTGCTTGAACGGCCCACATGCAGGTAGATGCAGCCCCCCCCCCCTCCCCTCTTCTGTGGCCTCCTCCCGCCCCTCCCCTTTTCAGTCGCCGCTCCTGATGTGGTCCCTTTGAGTTGCTTCAGTGGCCAAGTTTCGGGGTCCTCTTCCGGAATGTGCCCCCCCCCCCAATCCCCATATTCCCTCTCGCTTGCTCACTGTTTACGACCACTCTCTCTCTCTCTCTCTCTCTCTCTCTCTCACACACACACACACACATCCATGTGTTGCCCAGTGTTGCCCGGCCGCTGCCAAACTGTCATTTTTATTCTGCAACCACACCGACACGCCGCGGCCCGCGGCGGGGGGTTGTTGTCGAGGCGGGTGGGCCAGCCCCTTACTCACTCCCACTCGCTGGCGTCAGATAGGTGCGAGAGAGACGCATACCGTTCGAATCCGCGTATTCTGTGTTCTGTTTTGTTCTAGTTTTGAAATAAAATGAAAGAGCGATTGGAGACCCTCAATCTCAACTCGCCCACCCTGCCTGCGGAGCGTCTCGCAGAGGTTGTACCGCTTCGGGCGCCTTCGGCCGGCACTCCGCTCGCTGCCTTCGGTGCTCCGGTCTGCTTCGTGTGAGTGGGTGGAGGGAGGAAGGAAGGGAGGAAGGAGCGAGGCGGGACCGCGCGTTGATTCAAATAAGAAATGTGGACAAATCATCTGAGATTCAAACAAGTTTTATTCACGGACGTGTGGAATAACGGGTGGGCAGCACTAGGAAGATGATAATAATTATGAAACCTTATTATACACATAGGTCTTTGTTAAATACATTGACATAAATTTCATTTCATTGATTACTGTTTGCAACAACTTTACAATGCTTATGTTGTAATGCTTTTCCCAGATTGCAAGCATTTAATAATTTTGCTAAATGTTTTGTTTTAATTACATTGTACTGAATAGCAACCTTGTGTATCAGGTTTGACACAAATTGAGAGCTTGACAATGGGCTATGGCTGTGACACCAATGCAAAAGGTTTGAGAAGACCCCAGCTGATTTCGCTTTTAGTACTACATTATTTATGTTAACACTTTGGAATTTTACAACATTAGAAACGCGCGGACAACTGTCGCCGGACTTACTGCTGTGCCTGATGTGCTCTTCCATAAGAGTGCATATTAAAACTACGTCAGTGGTAGGAACAGTAAGACCGCCGTTCACTGATTTAAAAGCAATAAAATTGAGAAAATCTCCGGAATTGGAGGCATAGAACGTTGTTGTTAGAGCAGTTTCGCACATAGAACATTGAAATTTGTTACAAAGATATTTAGAAACAAGACCGGCTACGTATGATACTGCAGCCAAAGGCAATTTCGATAAATGGCCCATAGCCACAAATTCCTGAACTTTTTGTAGACGTTTGGCTTCCCTGCTATTTCGTAACGCTACATTTGTTTGTTCGTAATTTGAAATTTGAATGTTATCTTGTAAGAGCACATTGGCGGAATTTGAAGCCGATACTTGCGCCCCATGGAGTAGTTTTTTGTACGTTACAGAGCCAATTTTTATAAGTTCGTCGTCATTTTCGTCGTCAGACCCCGTTGTAGTTGGGAGATGTCGCTTTGCAGCCCGAATCACTTTGTTTTTGTACCTGCGAACTTGCTGTCTAAGACTACGGATCGTTCTTTCTTTTTCACCCATGCGTCGCTGATAGTCGTAAAGTGATGCTTCAAGTTCAGTTATTTTCTTCTTGTACTCTGCATTTTCTTTCCGAAAAGTGTCAATTTGTTTTTTAAGTGACCTGTCCTTTTCCTTAATCCTTTCATTCTCGGCACGAACTACTTTGAGATAGTCGATCTCATTCTCCAGTTGTTCAGCATCTGTGCGGATACCCTGGAGATCAGTCACCTGTGTTTTCATATTTGAATTCTCCGCTTCCAGATTTCTCATTTGCAGTCTGAGACCAGCAGCCTCATTCTCAAATTCTTCCACGGTTTTCTGAAAATTAATGACCAGCTTAGGTATCTCTCATTTCTATTTATAAGAGGGGAAGTTGGGGGGCATGACCCGGGATTATAGGTCATAGTTACACAGGAGGATCTAGCAGCCCAGTCTGGTCGCGCGCTTGCTCGCCCCCACCCCTCCTCGCGCGCTTGCTTGAGGGCGAGCAGTGGTGGGGCGGCGAGAACGAGCGAGGGGGCTAGATCGTCCTGTATAATTACATACATACATTTTTTCTCACCTGCTTGCTAATTTGAGGCTCCTTTTCCATTGAAGCGAATAGTTTGAAGAATACTCTAGGATGGACTGGGGCCAACATCACGTCTGCTTTGCCCTCGTCGTCGGACAGACGTGGACTAGGTGACCGCGGGGGCGATGGGTGAAGCACGGTGGGCAGATCCATGGACGCTTCCACTTTGGCCGGCCTCAAGGGCGTCAAGGGCGGTAGACACGCAAGTGTTGCCCGTCCTGCTGTCCGTGGTAGCGCACTCAGTGGAATTTGTTTGGCTACGGCAGTGAACCCATGCGTCATTTTCTGCAGGGCAGGTGCCCTACTTGACGGATTACTGCACCTTATCAATGGGGGAGGGCTTTTTGGCACGACAATAATGCTCTGGAAATGATAAAACGCGCTTGTTTCTTAACACCCGAGTCGTCACGTGAGGTGAAAAACTGAATACAAATAGAAAACCATTGATATACCTTTTCCTGCAAGACCTGCGGCAGAGCATTTTTCTTCAAATAGGATTTTCCATTCTTTCCCAGGAAAACGTCGTAGCAGCTGAAATGCTTCGAGCATAGCCACGAAAGCTTTCCATTAAGATTTGCCTCAGTGAGGCCACAAATATCAATCCATTTCTTTCGGTTCTCGGGGTCCTTTGGGAACCTGACAAACATTTAAATTTATTAAATGTATTAATTATTAAAGGTAACCAAAAATACTTGCAATAGGAGCACAAAAAAGAAAACCGCGTTACAAGATACAACACAGCCAGTAATACTCACACACACGCACACACAATCACACACACACACACACACACACACACACACACACACACACACAGGGGGGGGGGGGGGCTGGTGGGGACTCAGCTCCCGCGGATTGTCCACCCATTCCGACGCCCCTCCGCCCCCCCCCCCCCCCAAAAAAAAAAAAAAGGCGCACGCTCTTAACATGGTCTTCCTTCTCTCAATTTTCATTTGCAAGCGGAACTACCAACTTGATCAACTCACCTGAAGAAAGTGCCTTTATCGCGTGAATCACAGCTTCGTATAAAACAACGCCTGACCATCTTGATATCACCACTCTATCACAAGCGAAGGGACCACGTGGCAAGTGCTTCTTCACTGCACGGAGACGAGCTGCACTGGCCTCCGACCTGACCTCGTCACCTGACACGACTGGACTGGACTGCTGTCCGTCTCTGCGGAGTCCAGAAAAAACCTTCCAAAACGGTCGCTTCATTTCGGGCTAAGCCCTCTGCCTCACCCTCCCCTCGCATTTCTAGGAATGACATACCTGCCACGCTCGACTTGGCCGGCGATGCTGCCAATCCCCCCCCCCCTCTCTCCCTCCTCCGCTCCTCTCCTCTGCTCCTCCAGTGACGTCCGCACACGGAAGGGAAGGGAAAACGCGCACATCGCCGCATTTGAATCTGGCGCGCTCACTGCGGCGCGAGCGGGCGCGGCTCGCACTAGAGAGACTCAGAGAGTCTCTCTAGACTAGAGAGTCTCTCTAGGCTCGCACCCACTCGCACCATCATCGGTCTTCGGCTCGAGCTGAGGAGCCGAACGCGCCCGAAGTGGTACAACTCTGCTGGGAGGGAAGGTAGCAGCGCAAGGGACGGCCAATAACGGCCAAGGGTCGGACGGTGATCAGTAGGGCACGCGGCACACAATACAGCATCAATGGAGAACCCTCCTCTCGTTTCCACTCTACTGCGAAGCCTAGTTACTCTCTGGCTCGCACGCGGTAAACGCTTCGAAGGCGGGGCAAGTCGCTTGTCGGCGGTTTGGCTGCTCAAGGAAAAGGGGGGGGGGGGGGGGCAAACAGGGCGGGCCCGGCCGGCATCCGTCCCCTTGCGAGCAATTCCATCAAGCGACCGACGCTGAGGTGGACCCCGCGAGTCGAACCGAACGGGGAGAAGAGGGGGGGGGGGCTCCGCTTCTTTCAATAAACAAGATTCCACAATTACATTTAGAAGGAGCAAGCTATCGTCGCACGGGGGACGCCGCGAGGTTCGCAGAGCGCGGCAGATCAGATAGATCGGAAATTTGTGGGAGTGGGGTTGGGGGTGGGGGTGGGGTGGGGGTGGGGGTGGGGGGCACAAAACACACACACACGCGCGATTTTGCCTAGCTCCCCGTTGACAGCGTTGTGCCCCATTGTTCCCCGACCGACATGTTTGGCGAGCGAGCGGCGCGACGCCGGGTCGTGAGCGGGGGGGGGGGGGGGGGGGGGCGTCTCGGTGCATATCTGACGTGGTCCGCCTCCCGCCTCCCCCTCGGAACCCCCACAAAGCAGCCGTCCATCCACGACGGCCGTTGTAGCATTTTGGGATTCCATATTCAATGAGGTTTCTGGAGATGAGGATTCGGCTTCGGCTTTGTCGGCGCGGGGAAGCGGGGGGGGGGGGGGGAGGGGGGCGGCGCCGGCAAGGGTTGGGGTTGGTAGGGATGCGTCTGAGATGCCCGCAGGGGTGGTGGTGGCGGCGGCGGCGGCGGGGGGTGGGGGGGACACGGCCGCCTCAGTAAAGCCGAGGAGGCTGTCCTGCGGTAGGCCCACGCCGCTGTAGCGGAGCATGCCGAGGCGGTCTGTCCTCGTTAGGGGGTGAATGGAGGGGGTGGAGGGGTTAAACCACCTGATCGGAGCCGCGTCGTCATGGTGACCGGTCGACCAAACAAACATAGCCGCGGCCGTGCTCACGGAGTAGCCTGGAGGGTGTTACCGCACGGCACCGAGCCGAGCGGAGCCACTAACCTCGCAGAGCCCGACCGCCTGCGACTCCTCTGCTGCGGCCGCGGGGAAGTCCTCCTGAAAAATACTCTCTCTCTCTCTCTCTCTCTCTCTCTCTCTCTCTCTCTCTCTCTCTCTCTCTCTCTCTCTCTCTCTCTCTCTCTCTCTCTCTCTCTTTCTCTCGTTAGACGCTTAATTAAGGTCGCAGGAGGGGATGGAAGACCTGTGACGTTGGGATCTGGGGAGCTTGGAGACCGCGACGACAGGTGCGGTGGGAACGTGTCGTCTGCTGCGTCGTCTGCTGGGGGTGATGGTGCTGGTGATGGTGCTGGTGCTGCTCACCTTCTCCGGCGGTGAGTGTCCGAGGCTCCCGCAGCTTGTGCACCACCAAACGTTCCGGGTTCTCGATGAGCCGTCGACACGGAGCACTGCACTAAGGGAAGGACTACTGCACCAGGACCGGGCCGGGGGCGGCGGGGGTTGGTGGTGATACGCCGCGCACCACAATGGCATCGATCGAGAGGCCACCCGTCCTCCGTGGCGGCCGTCCTCGAGAGCGGCCGTCCTCGAGAGCAGACGTTATCGCTAGTAGCCGTTCTCGAAATTAGAACGTCATTGCGAGTAACCGCCCTCGAGAGCGGCCGTCCTCGAGAATTGACGTTTATCGCAAGTGGCCGACGAGTGACGAGTGGCCGTTCTCGAGAGCAACCGTCCTCGAGCGCCTGCCACCGTCTCCTTCATGTCCGCAGGCGAGGCGGTGCGCGTGCTCGGCGCCGGCGTGGCGGGGTCGCCGTCGTACGTGATGGCCGGCCAGGCCGCCGTCCTCGAGTGCCGCTTCAAGCTGGAGCCCCTGGAGCTGCTGCAGGGCGTCACCTGGACCAAGGACGCGCAGCTCGTGTACCGGTGGCTCCCCGCGGGTCGGACGGGTCGGACGCTCGGTGAGCTGAGGTTGCACCGCGTTTCTGTTTCTCTGTCTCTCGCGACGCCCGGAGCCCCGCGGCGCGGAAGAGCAACAGAGAGGGCATGCAAGGCCAGGGGCAGGGCTCACCGGCTCACCGCGAAGGGCCGGGCCGGGCCGGGCCGCATACTCCGCATTCCAGGGCCGGGAGGAGCAGCTCAAGGTATGGTAGGAGCTGCGGCTAGGCCGCCCCGCGGCTGCCTCGCCTCGCCCTACCGGCTGATGCTGAGCTTACGACCGCCCTCCGCCCCCGTCACCGCCCCACGCGCAGCCGCGGGGGCGGCAGCGGCAGCGGCAGCGGCAGCGGCAGCGGCAGCGGCAGCGGCAGCGGCAGCGGCAGCGGCAGCGGCAGCGGCAGCGGCAGCGGCAGCGGCAGCGGCAGCGGCAGCGGCAGCGGCAGCGGCAGCGGCAGCGGCGGCGGCAGCGGCGCTTTGCAAGTGCGCGGTCGGCTTTTATGGCAGCCGTGGCAGCTCCTCTTCTCAGAAGGACAAGGCGCCATCTCATCAGGCCCGGCCCGTCCCGCGGTATCTCTTATCCTTACCCCTTGTCTTGTCACGGGCCGACCGCGAGCCTTAGCTCAGCCCATAGTCCAGCCCAGCCCCTCTGTACTACCTCGGCTACCCCCTCCCCTCCCCAACCCTCAGTGCCATAGCATCTCATCTCATCCCCCACGATGGCCTGCATGCCGTCAGTGGGATGGGTTCCTGAGCCGGAGAAACGCCAAGGGGCCATTCAGGAAACACGTGACACGTAATCAAAGTTCACGAAAACAAAAATCAACGCGGGAGGGGGAATAATGCTTGCATAAAATGTGCTTCAGCCTTCGGCGTCCTGGAGAACGCGACAGAGGGCCTGTCCATGTCCACTGAGCAGTCGCTGTCGGGGCCGGGATCGCAGCCCGGCTGGGACGTCCACATCGACAGGACCACGACGGCCATGGCGGGGAACTACTCGTGCAGCGTGCACACGGACAGGGGCAGCGCCACGTCCAGGCGTTTCCACCTCGCCGTGCTCCGTAAGCAGAGACTAGACGCACAAATATCACACCCGGCCACGGACTCCCTTTTCCAATGATGTGCGGACACACTGCACTCTGTGCCTCTGTACCGGCTCCAGTGGTGTGCAAGGCGCGTATTGAGACCGAGGACTCGACGGGAGTCAACTGTACCGTGGGCTGGCGGCTGACCTGCGCCCGGCTGTTCCCGGACCTCAACCTGACGGCCGGGGTGTTCGACTCGGACGCCAACAAGTTCATCGACCGCGTTACCGAGTGGACCAAGGTGGTCTACTCGGACAACACCTACGGATACCACGCCTTCAAGAGCTACCACGTGAGTGCATGCCATATGCCATGCCCCTTCGGCCCTTCGCTTAGCCAAGTAGTGCGAGTTGCCCCCAGTTCCTGTTCTCGTTCTCATCAACTTTGAATGGGGTCGGAACCAGGTCGCCGAAATTCCGAGGTCATCCGTGTTCCTCTGGAGTTTGAGCTACCAGGACCAAACGCCGCTTGTCACCGGCAACGTCTCGTCTGGAGCGGGTGAGCCAAACTCGTTTCACACTTTTACGTTAGCCGCGTTTGGCTGTTTTTTTTTTCTTCAGAATTTTTTAACATTTTGAGTTGTATGTTTGACTTATCTGATTTTTTTCTCCTAGTGCTGACTATCGTATTGATATTTTTTCTTATTATTATTTTGTGTTGTGTTGTTTGTCCTCCTAGTGCACCGAGCCTGGTCCGGCTGTACGCAGCCTCCGACCGCACAGGATGTGAGCCTGCATGTGGAGCTGCTGTACGACGGTGACTGGGGGGGCGGGGGTGGCGTGGAGGCGGGGAAGGGGGCGGACTGCAGGGGCAGGCCGCGCGCCGCTGTACGGGCAGTGTACACGTGTGCCAACGAGATCCTGGACCAGGACCAGGGCCAACCACCCGATTTGGGCCTGTCCCTACCCCGGGCCCCCCGGGCCTCCAAAGAGCTCGTATGCACCAACGGGGAGTGGAGGGAGGAGGATCCAACCACCCCTTGGCCAGTTTGCTGAGTGTCGACCGGCTATGTAGTGTCTAGTGTCAGCCAAGGATGGCTCTCACAGCGCCTGTGCAAGTGCCCTCACACTCATGTTTTTCTATAATTTTATTTTCACTTTGAACCATGCCCCATGACTAGAATGAAGCAAAAGACTGAGTTGGAGAGTCCGGGGTAAAAGGGTGGTGCAAGTGTATGTAGATTAAGGAGCGTTTGTTGGTAAATAAACGGTGAATAATGCAAGACTTAAGTTACTGTGTATGCTGCATTTTATTGTAAACACCCAACATCATTTCAGAGTACGTCAGTAGACTAGATATGCATATACAAACATATAAAAGAAAATATGACATTTCTAACATAACAAACAGCAGTTGGTGAATTTTGAAAACCTAGTTTTTGGATTATTAGACATTGGTAACACAAATGTTTAGAATGCCCCCCATTTCATAAAAAGGCACAATGAAATGGTTACATCACCAAATAATGCAGAACTCTCACCACAAATCACAACACCAATTTGCTGACATTAAACGTTGCAGTTGTTTTAAATACCAGTTGATATATACAGTATGTACACATTGTTGTACAATATAAAATCTCATACAATTTAAGTCATCCAGGACTTTCTCTTATTTAATTATTTATGCTTTTCAGTTCAATATATTACTATAAATTTATAAATAGCAACTCTAGTGCAGTAGAAATGAAATTTTAGATTCACACATCTAAGTGGTACAGCAGTTTCTTTAAAGATCTACATTACATCGCAAAAAAAAAAGGAAAAGTGATAAAAGACAGCAAAACAGAAACAAAGCAACTAACAAGAAACAAAGTGGCAGCCGGAACAGGAGAAACAGAGATTTAAGAGCCAAATAATTCTTAAGAGTAAGGCAGCGAACAAGAAAACAGAGAACTAATTTTGCTGAACTTTTTAACAACTAACATGAATAAAAAAGCAGGGTAACTTTTAGAGCGGTATTGGAATTTGTAGTACTGCACGCTTCCATTGCAAAATACACCCAAATGAGACAACACATGTCTCTTATGACACATCTCCTGGCACTTTTGAAATGGAACAGAAGCAAAAACAAAATTTGTCTCTGCAAGTAATCGTTAAAACATCAGGTTAAATGAATGAATTGTTGACACAACATTAAAAAAAGTAAATAACAACATTAACAATAACAAAGAAATACAGATACTAACAGTGTGATGTGTTAAAATGCACATCCCAGAGAAGCTGAAACAAATTCACCGAGTTAATAAAAGGTCTTTCCGCAGCATCTTCAAGTCAAACACACTGGAAATTTTGATTTCAAGTGCAAACAAAGTCAGAAAATTATGCTTCCAAATTTTAATAGTAGATTCAGAACTACAGGTCTGGTTGCAGTTAGTACAAAACATTTAGTCATATATCCAGTCATTGCATTTCATAAAATGGTTGAGGAACATTTTCCAGCATACCCAATTCTCCTGCATATTTTATCCCACTACTGGCTCTAAAGCAAAAATGGAAGCTTGTTCAACACCGAAAAGAGCATTTCATACCTTTTCACAGTTACATAAAAATCATCTTACAGTAACTGGCCCCACAAAAACATCATGGTAAATGCAAACATTCTTTGAAGTGCATAAGCAAATAATCATAGATGTCTTTTGAAAATGAGAGCCAGTGTTACAGATGGGATCTACTTCCCCAAACATGCAGTAATGTCAAAATGGAAGACATCACATAAGCACTTTAAGTGCTTTAGCTACCACCTATACTTTGCACAGAAATCAAAAACATATGACATACAATTATGGTAAACCTGGCAGTTGTACATTTAATTCTCATGTAAGGCACGAAGTCCCACAGACACTACAACAATGTTTCAACTAGAAAAATTGTTGTAGACCTGAGGACCATAAGGATCACAGACTATGCTTAATTTTTGTGCAAATGTAAATAATGTACAATAAATGTAATCTTCGATGCAAAACTAATGTATAAAACAGATGAAAAAGCTACTCGTGAGATTACCACAAACATTGCACCAATGTGGAACACCTTTCAATTAATGTTGATGGATGGAAAACTTTGCAGACAAAATGCTCAGTCCATGCAGAAAACATCTCGACTGCTACATGAAATGGAATCAGAACACAAGTGATGTACCACATCATTGGCAAAAGTACCAAATACCCTTTCAAGTATAATTTAGTTTTTTTAAAAATGAGATGTTACCTTATTTTGTGGTTCAAGCATGTCAGTCCGTACAAGCTAATCACTTGAAACGACTAACAAATAGATGATACAGCAGTGCTATTGATTTCTTTACTTTATTTCTTCTTTATCAATTTATTTTTTCAGGACTGTCTAAAGATTAGAGAATGCACATTCTTGATGAATGATTGACAATGGATTACGCATGAGCAGGTCAGGCTTGAATTTCAAAATCTGCCAAACCACAACACAACTTATTCAAAGTTCTAGAGCAATGATGATTTCAAATAGCAATATTACTTGACTGGTATTAATTCAAGTTTGTGCTTTTCAATATAGAAAGAGCTAAAAGGGAATGTTGGATTTTATCATCATTATGGTGTCATGCACATCAGACTTATAAATTATGTCAAATATATACAGAAACAACTCTCAATTTATCCATTCCATAATTTTTCGTTAATATCCTAACTATTGCCTCTCAAACATTGTTCTAAAATATAACATCACAAGGCATTTGCCACAAAAAAGAGGAAAAATACAATGCTGACCTAAACAATAAGAACTGGAGAACTGGATTGGTTACACCGATGGAGATGTGGGCATTGATGATTCAGATGCTGAAACCCAATCAGTGAGAACCCCAGAGCTCAGAGTCTGTTCCCATGTGGTCTGGCCAGCAAACCACAAACGCTATTTCCTAACATGATGTCTAATGCCACCACGGGAGAGAACAGCTGCATCAGCGCAGCGGAGCACCTGTAAAAGCAAACACTTGTATAAGTTACAACACCTACACAGAGAGATATTTAGACTTATGCAAGAAAAATTCAAGCAATGCTGAAATGCATAATGTGGATTACAAGCAGGAATGAAATGAGAAAGCACACACAATCAGAAATGAGATATGGGAGTTAAGGTGATTGAGACATTGTTGCTCAAAGGATATTCCCAAAAATTAAATAGAGGAACATATGGTTAGTATTTTTCCCAATTTAAGGTTTAACACAAAAAAAAAAAAAAAACGAGCAAAAATAGAAGAAAAAAGATAATTCTTGCCTTCCATAAATTTAATAATGTGAGCAGGGTTACTTAGGCAGGCCACGTCATAAATTTTCACTAAACAACCAACTCAAGCAAAAACTCTCATAGGCATAAAAGGCCCAGTGAAGAGTCACTACATCCTTACATCCTTTCACCAACCTGACCCATACAAGTTAAATTCACCATAGCCCCAATCAGATAATAAATACTTAGGAGGTATCTGTAAGAAGAGACATAAGGAGGAAAGAGAAGAATACCGAAGTCATCACATGAAGAGAGAAGAATACTGGAGTCATCCCTTACTCCCTACAAACTACACGAACCACACTAAACCGGCGTAATGATTTCCGCTCTCCCTTACCTCAATGCAATTCTGGTAGATATTCTTGCCTTCCCGAATGGTCTTAATATGTGCTTCACAAATTCTGGGTTCCAGCCCAAGAGATGGGAGAAATGTATTTTGAAGATGACACAGAAACTCATCGCCCTGAAAGGGAGGAAAAAAACAATGCATGACAAATAAAGGAACATTAATTACTACTTCTGCAAGAAAGTTTGATATGGCGCACAAAAATTGAAAACAAAATTACCCTTTTCTTGAAAATAGCTGCAATAAGTTGAGAACATTCTTTGCCAACAGCCCGAGAATCTGGAGATGTGTCATCAAGTGACTTCAAAGGTAAGTAACACGCTGGAACAACTCTTTCATACAGGAACTCTGTAAACCCATCAGGCCTTTCACCAACTCCTCCCCACTGGTCTACCATTTTCCTCAGAATAGTGTAGCAACTCTTTTGGGCCTGCAAGAGAAAAAAATACAGTGAAACATTATTAAAGTAGAAATATTCATTCCTAATAAATTTGACTGTTGCCGGAACTTACAGTAGGATCTGGGTCATGGAAAGTACCCTGAATAACCCAATCCAAAGCTTGCTGTAAAGTGTGCGGTTCTTGGGTCAAGAGCACTTCCAGAATGTTATTTGTGACAATGGCACTCATGAGACCTAGAAAGCTTCTAAACAAGTAGTGGTTTTCTTCTTGAGCATAGGGATTGTCTTTGTCTGTATCAGCTGCCCAAGCCGCTGTGAAAGTGGCTAGCGTGGGGGCCATGAGTTGCTGAACAAGTGATGCAGCATCCTTCTGCAAAGCAGATGATGAAATCTCAGTATCATACATAGGGGAAGCAAATGGACACCAGTTATAAAACTACACCTTGAACATACCTTGAATTTCATAATAACTTGCAGGACCAGAGGCATGAATTCTGACAGCAGGAAAGCATCATTATCTCGAAGCACAGCTTGGAGAACAAATGGAATAAAAGGCAGAACCTCTCCCTCAAGGCAGACAACCATACGATGCAAGAACTGACGGAGCCCACTCTGAAGCAGCTCTTTCTGGTTAGGGCTCTACAAGAAAGGTAAATCAATGTTACAAATATAATTGGGAAAGCAGTATGTTTACAAGATACACATTCAACATACTTGCAAACATGTCAGGAAGACTTGCAAAACTTCATAATACAACTGGAAGCAGCCAAACACTCTTGTGTCTTTCAAATTATTGAAAGCTTTGCTAACACCAGTCACAACTGCCATTGCATGGCACATACTATGTGCCAAAGTTGCTCGCTGTTCTTCATTCTGTTCTGCACCCAGCTGAGCAGACAACTCCTGGTATCTAGCAACCACTGGCACTAAGAGATTCCGAATTGTTTCTCCCTTTTCCTGAAATAAACAAAAACAATCTGAACATCCTATCCACAGTGAGCTTATAAAAGAATGCAAGATTTTGATCAATTATGCATATGGTACCTCAGGAGAATTTGTGCCAGAGACAATCAGAAGTCCAACAGCTCCATAAAGATGCAGCTGATCCTCATGGCACAGCCAAGTACCATTGCTTTGAGGCAAACTCAGTTGCAAGAAGTCCTTCAGACTGGCAATGACTTGGTATGAGAAAGATGCTAAAGTAGACCTAGAGGTACAATAAGACATCAATTAAAACCAAGTAATGGGAAAAAAAAATAAAAAAATGTCATGTTTAGAGAATTCTACCTCACCTCAGAGATTTGACAAACAACTGAAACAAGAAAGCTGCCCTTGCTCTGAGCTTTTTGTCTGAGCTGCGAAGTCCGCGATGATCCAAGAAAGCTTCCAGCACAGGAGGGATGAGCTCAGGTTCTTTCAAAAATAGTTTATCTCTTCGTGATACAGTTTCAAGAAACTGTATTTTTACAGCTGGATCAGGATGATTGCTTACTCCAGATGACAAAAGTTCCAGCAACATTAGGCGAATGAGATTGTTGGAAGACTGGAGACACAAAGTTTAAGTCATTACATTACAAAGAAAGAAATATAAATTTCACAGCAAAAGGAAAGTAAATTGGCCCCAAATATACCTGAGTTTCTTGATTGTTCTGGGGTGGGGAAGATCCTGCACCTGGCAAGGCTTCACCCAATATGTACAAAATGTAAATAACACACTCAACTTCACTTGTCGAGTAGGTTTGAAGGTCTTTTAGAACACTTGTGACTACTTGATACACCCATTGAGTAACAAGATCCTTATCAATTGCTAATAGATTTACAAATAAGATTTTAAATTCATTTCTGTAAAGAAAATAAATAAATACAGAATTAGAGTGTTCTACTTTATTATTTTCATCCCTCCAAAAGACAAGCAGATAAACAAACCTGAAATCCAAGAGGGATTGTTGACGATCTTCATTAGATGTTCTAAAGTAATCAGAATGCAGCTTCAATTTGTCTACAACTGTTTTTAATAATCTTTGAACTATTTGAATCTGCTTCTCAGTCAGTGCTTTGCCCTTTAGTTTCTGGAAGAAAGAAATTGAACTTTTGATGGTAAAAATTACAATGGTTATGAAGCCTGAAAGCCATCTTTAGGCATGCAAACCTACCCTGATGTATTCCTTGGCATATCTTGTAACTTTCAGGCACACATTTTCATCATTATGTTGAAGATAACCATCCATGTACAACACATTTTCCTCAGCTGCATTATAGGCAACCTCTGCTGCCTCCAATGCCCCTTTCTCTTTCAGTCTGAAATTATAAAAATCATAAATATTCTGGGAATGATACTTGTTTATTTGTCGGGCCTTATGCCTTTACAAACATACTTGATTGTCACAAATATGTGACTGAGGCCATGTACTCACCTATCAGATGCCTCAAGAAGATTTAAACCAATACTATTAACTAAGTTAGCCATATTCACAGAGTATGCCACATTATCGACCTAGAAGAGTACAGAATCCCTCAAATAAATCAAGTTTACAAGTGAATACATCAAGCAATCCAAAACTTCCAATTTTTTATTTAAAAACCTACTTGAGAAGGCAGGAGAGGAACCTCAAAGTTTCGGAGAAGCACCAACATTCTGGTAATTAGCTGTAGTTTATCTAAGTTGTCCATGCCCTTATCAACAACCTGACAGAGTAGGTCTGCTGCTGCTGCCCGAGCATATTCATTGCGCATCAACTGCAGAACAACTGGCAAGAACTTGTCATTTGCAACTGTGGTAACATCAATCCAAGGAACATACACACTAGTAACCTCCAAGCATGCAGTCACAATTTCTGGCTCAGTATGCCAAGTAGTCTGGAAAATTAAGTACAAGTATGCATTATTTGTAGACGTGGAAAGTATGGGATTTGATTTGCACAGAAATTATTTAGAGCAAACTACATTAGTTAAAAGAAAAGGAAAAATCTCATAAGAGCAAATATAGATGTACTTACAAGTATCTGGAACCACGAGTCCCCTAAAACTTGGACACTCCCTTCTCTCATATGGTCTTTTAATTGGGTACTACTGCGAACAAGTTCATCACTTCTGTTATATTTAGGACTAAACACCTGTTTGAAGAAACATATGTGAATTTTCTCAGTGTTTTGTATAAATAAATCAACAAAATAAAACATAAAACAAATCAGATGTGGATGAACAACAAACCTCAGTATCCATAGCAGAGAGAATAATGAGGAAGAATTCTACTGCATTGCGTCCCAAAGACAGGGTACCCACAAGGTCAGTAAAAAAGGACGGCCACCGGTGAGGAAAATCTTTCACAAAAACCAACGAAAAAATTTGACCCATTTTGTTACGAATGAATTTTTGTTCTGGAATTTGCTGTGAACACTGGAACAGAGGCATCAACAACTTGACAACAAGCAAAGACAGCAGATAACTGACATAACACAGACCCAAAAGAGAAGATGACAGATGGGGAACAGTGTATATTTACCTGAAGAATGATCCATCGCAAAAGATACTGTCTCAATTCTATTTGTTCTTCACTGGGAGCATTGCCATACTGGGTTTGAATGTATAATTCCAGAACTTTGAGGTAAAGAAATTTGGTTTGGGCATCCAGAAGTGATGATCTCTCACCAACAAGCTCATTGAGACACATCCTCCAGTTGCCACCATTGACATTTACCCCCATTCCACCGTCACCAACACCAGGTCCCATGGACCCCATGGTGCCCATTGGTAACGACATGGTCACCCCTAATATCTGAAATTTAGGAACAAAAAACAAAATAAAGAAACCAAGCATTGGACTAGAATGATCAATACCAGTATATGGCCAATCAGAATGGACACAAGATGCTGAAAATGACATCATTCATTTCACAATATGTAGCTGTCAATAAATAAACAATGTATGTTTATAACAAAGGATTGATCTCAACAACTACACGGCCAAACATGATCCACTACATCATAATCGGCACAAACAAGAGCAACTACTTGACCAGTACTTCATTCATATTGAACATGGTACCTCGATGCAGACGGACCAGACACATGTGAACCTTGAAAACAATTATAACCGGTGAACTTACTTGTCGATCCATGTGCCGACGACAACAGCTATGTGCCGAAGGGATATTTAGGATTCATAGCACTCGTTTTGTCCAATATCATCTATTCAACTGAGAAAACTCGCATTTCACGATGTCAGGCCACGTTAGAGGGGCGACATAACCCCTAAACCGGACCACCGCCCGATCCAGCCCTGCCGTTTATCGACAGATATGAACTGCACCTCTGGAAAGCAGATAACTGTCGCTGGCTGAGGGCAAAAGCGGCCGAAACACGGCACCGGCTCAGCCCCACACGGAACACAAATCGCACTTGAGCTGATGAAACTCGACGTTTTCCGTGTGCTTGATCACGGCCGTACGCATACAAACATTGAAGTTCATGGCCTACTTGGACCAACCAGCATCGGAAGGTGACGCAACTCCTCGCGCGCGGGTATGCGATGCCCTTGTCATGGGCCTAGGCCGCTATTGTGGGGTTCCGAATCATTCAGACGATTTAATTGTTGCCGAAAAGGTGCCGTAAGTCGTTCACGTGTGGTGGTACGACGGCCAATATGGCTCCGTTTATATCAAACCGCAGCGGAGCTCGTGCCGATGACCGTGGCCGGTTCGTACCACGCGCTTCCGCCCCACAGGAATGCCCCCCCCCCCTCTCCCGCCAGCCAGCGCTTGTACGGCTAGGCGCGATTTTGGAGGCGCTTCAAAATGCGCTTGTTTGTGGCACTACTTATGAAGCAGTCCATCCAAAACCAACTTATGAACTTACACAACTTACACAACGCATGGATCTCTGTTCCTTGGTACGGTTTAATGCGTACAGACAAACACAAACACACGTACAGGTAAATCGTACTCCAACGAACTGGGAACTATTGGAACTTATCGACGTTCAGAGCTTGCTACAGTGCAATCCGGTGCCACTTCGTAGAAAAAAATGTGGTTCATTCATCTTGCAGGAACACAATACCGTTATTTTTCCCTTTCATAAGCTCATGATACTTAAGGCTGATAAAGATCCTCTTTAATGGTTCGTGTTCATTCTTAGGTTTCTGAAGACGAAACCTTTAATTGTATATGTCCTGTTACCCCATCATCATTTAAAACCAAGCCACGGGGCCCCTACAGAGGCTTCGAAAGTAAAAACAAAACGAAAGTATCACCACAGATAACTCAAATAGAGCCCCTGGAGCGCCTCAAAGAGCGCTGAAACTTTTCGTCTGATCGTAGCCATATGTCATCTGTCCGCCAGCGTAATTTTGACGTAACTTTCGTTTTTACATTTAAACGAGAGATTGACAGCACGTAAGTTAGTGTTATTTCTCTTTCTTTTCACTCCCTCTTAACTTTTTTCGAAACCACGCGTTAATATCTTAATCCGTTCTCGAGCCTCAGCCAAAATGCAACATTGAAAATCGAATATCCGGAGCGCTGCTGCGCACGCACATATGATATTATGGGTGTACATGGGTACATGGGGGATGCCAGCTGGGTTCGTCACATATGCAATTCTCTGGAATGGTTGAACGCACAAACCTACGGTTGAGATCAAGCGGTTTTGAATCCGAAAAATTTTATGCCTGTGCGTCATTGTGCGAAACCACCTAGTTTTGCCGCAAAATTCGTTGATCCGAGCCCCGTAAGAAGAACAGAAGGAAGAAGGTGGCGTGGCGTAGCGCGGACCCAAAACAATGCATTTAATTTGGGCCCAAACGAGTGGAGCAAAGGCTGCCCGAGCTACATTATACGATGAGAAGTGCTTTGAGGTCGGTTGCTGATGTGAAGTGAAATCCAAAATCTTTACGCTACTTTTATGTTGGCGTCGTCTGCTTTGTTTCGGGTCCGCGCTACGCTCCGCCACCGTCTTCCTTCTGTTCTTCTTACGGGGCAAACTGCTCATTTTGAGGCAGGAGAGTGAAAGCTTGAGAGGAACAGTTTGAAAGTTTTAGAGAGATACCCATGATATTTTGGGGAATGAGCGAGGCTAGGCAAGAGGCTTAACTCAAACCCACGGAATGCACAATTCTCTCTTTCATCTACACTGCTGTCCGAATAAAAAAAATTCACTTCACATTATCGCAAGACAATGAGAGAAATAGGAACAAGGAACGTAGAATGCCGAGGCTGCTCGAGGTGAATCAGTAGGGTCGTGATGAACTTATTCGGCAAGGCGAGGGCAGACGAAATATACTGCTTTCAGATCGCTTGTGTCCAAGGGGCCGTGAAATGTCTGGACGAAGTCACCACCCACATGAACGTCAGCTGGCTGTCTTGGACTCATCTGTACTGTGGTCTCGAGCTCCTCAACTCAAGCTGCTGCAAAGCAGCTGCGATTTTTCGAAGTGCTTGACGCAGTTTGTGTTCTTCAGTGTTGTGGTTCCCTAACATTTCTCTCCATAGTGGCCACACTTGTACCGAAATGGCTGCTCAACAACCAAATGTCATGGACGTAAACACACTTTATGACTTGAGTTCCACAGTCATAATTAACTACTTTAACTTATATGAAAAGGAACTCAGGTCTTTGCCAGAAAACATTTTGTTCGATCTGTATTACAAGGTACGTATCGCTCGTCGATCGTGTTCTTGGCGAATTTAATGGCTTTTGGTGAACTCTCATGGTTTTTCTTGAGGGAAAATTAGGGCTGTTCGGAATGGGGACCTCGAGAATGTAATCTTTCCCCCTCCACTCCTATTTGACCAGAGATAATGGCTAATGGTTTGTTTTGTTTCGCTCTTTTTTCCTGATGTTTTTGAAGTACATGAAATCTTTGTCCCGAGCGGGCTTTACTACGTCGGATTTTAATAATAAACGCTCCCGCGTATGTAGACGCGAACGTCATGTTCGCGAGTTCGTTATCCCTGTAATTTTCCTTGCTTTGGAACCAAAGCAGGGAATGTTTGATGTTGCGCAAACTGCTGCACTTCATCGTCTGCAGATCCAGAATACAACTTTTCACAAAATGCAGAATTTGGGTTGTCTTCTTCTTGGCGCCCCCAAATGTTGCCACAGTCTTTGTCACTAACGTTTACAGGAGCTTTTTAACTTCAGAATTCCCTTGTTCTTAATTAATGAAATTGCTATGCAAAAAATTTAAAGCTTGATCACTTCAATTAGAGCTCTTGGTTAACGTGTTTTCATATTTATATATTATGGGATCTCATGTTTGTAAACAAGCACGCAAAGGTTACATGCAAAACGATACTCTTCATCCAGCGGAGTGTTAGCCTTGACAGGTTTATCTTTGTATATCGCCAGGAATATTATCTTTTGCTCTATGGTTAATGGGATCAATTGTGTTTTTCATCTCACCAATGTCATGGAATATAGTTAATCTAATATGAACTTTGTTCTCTTTCTGTTTTTTTTTTTTTGTTTTTTTTTGTAATACTTTAATTATTTTGTTAATGGCTGTTTCTCTTGCAGTTACACCAAGAAAAGAGAATATGCATTTTAGGCTGGGAACTGATTGACCTGAATGTATTTGCACGTATGCTGAAAGTAACTCATAAAAGAACACAACTGCTGCAATGCTTCCAGGTACATTCACACATTCTCTGGTTATTTCTGGTTTCTGGTAATCTTGTACCCACCACAGAAAATATTGATTTTTAATTTTCTTTTTGTTCTGTTAACAGTCCCTAATGGATCATGGGACAAATATATCACGTGAATTATCAACTGCATATGCTGACAGATTTATGTGTTCTCAAATGTGCCCCTCACTTTTGGAATCAACAATTGATTTAGGACTGAGATTAGGTGGGTAGTAGTCCACTTTTGTTTATTTTGCTGTATCTTTCCACCGCTTGGAGTAAACAATTGTTGACCAGCATTTTCTTTCCTTGGCCTTTGTGCAGATTCCTTATCAGTCTGCCTGGTTATCATTGCATCTTTCGTTTGTTTAAGATAAATGTTTGCAGCCTGATTTGCAGCCTACTCAATTTAATCTTCTGATGTGATTCTGTTTCAGGGGCTTTCCTGAGTGATGCTGGGTGGTTCAGAGATAGTGAGGCGGTTTTAATTCATTGTAGAGATCTCTGTCTGTGTGTACCAGAAACTCCATCTTCCCTCCGAAGAACATTGGAATGCTATCACAAGTAAGCAGTTGCCGTCTTTAGTAGTGACCTTTGGAAGTCAGCTTTGTTACTGTAATATAACTGCCTCATTTTTCTATTTCAGACTTTTTCATGTACAGGCTGCTTATTGTCTTTTCCCTGAGGCAGCTCAGACCTACCAAGATGTTAATAAACTTATTCAGACTCTAAGAAAGATGAATGAACTACCTAATTTAGCTGCTCTGTACAAAGAATTTTCTCTTCACTTCTTTCTTCGTAGTGAATATGATTCTGTAAGCTGATCTGATCTGTTAATGAATATTGTGTTGGTGACATCTCTTCATGAAGCAGTAACATTTTCAATTTACTGTTCGCAGGCCCACAAATGGAGTGTGGAAGCCTTGAGAGAGCTAGTTCCTGGTCTACCAGCTACTGTTGTGATAGATGTTTTGCGACAACTTTCCAAGACCTGTGTTGTAAAACGTCAGTTCAAAAAGGCAGACATTCTTATCCGACAAGCTGTACGGATGGCTAATGAAGTTTACGATTCAAGCCATCCTAAGCTGGCTGATGCCCTCCTTGACTATGGATTTTTCCTTTTAAATTTTGACTGTATTAACCACTGTGTGAAAGTGATTCAAAGGGCGTTGGAAATCAAGAAGGCTACTTACCGTCGCAAAAATATTTACGTTGCCTCAGCTTTGGAAGACCTTGCCTATGCCCTTTATGTGTTTGAATATAGTACTGGTAGATTTAAAAGAGCGAGGTAAATTATATGCTGAACATTTGAATGTAAGTCACTGCGAATGTACTTTAACTAATTCATGTGCAACTGTTATATAGAGAATTTGCTGAGGATGCCATTAACATTCTGGAAGAGCTTTTACCCTCAAATCATCTCATGTTGTCCTCGGCTAAAAGAGTGAAAGCGCTGATATTAGAAGAAATCGCTCTTGATATGCAAAACAATGTGCTGGGTATGTTGAGTGTAAAATGCTCAGTGTTTCAAATTTTTATTCACAGTTAAATAATAATTTGTGCGTTGTCCATACAGTGGAGTGCTTGCTGCCTGATGCTGAATACCTCCACATTACTGCTTTGGAACTTTCAATCCAGGCTCTTGGTGATAACAATGTACAAACAGCCAAACATTATGGTAACCTTGGTCGTTTGTATCAAAGTATGAAAAAGTACAAGGTATGTCATACCATCATGCTTCTGTTGCATATTGTTTGATTTTGTAGGAAGAGGTGTTACCCTGCTATCTATTTGTGCAGGAAGCTGAAGAAATGCATCTGAAAGCAATTGCTATTAAGGAAGAAATGCTTGGGAAGGATGATTATGAAGTGGGTTTATCCCTTGGCCATTTGGCATCTCTGTACAGTTATCACACAGAGCAGTTTGAAAAGGCAGAGGAGCTGTATTTACGATCAATTGAAATTGGTGAGATTCTATTCATTATACTTTCAGCCTTTGATTGTGTATGTGGTATTGTGTAATTTTATGATGATCCTTTCTTTGCAGGACTAAAACTGTTTGGGGACACATATTCTGGTTTGGAATATGACTACAGAGGTCTTGTCCATGTGTATGGCAAAATGGATGATGTGGAGAAGGCTGCTCATTATAGTTATGTTCTGAATCAATGGAAAGTTCTCAGAGAACAATTAAGTATGCAAGAGAGTCACATTGTTTTAGATGAGACAGGGCCATTGCAGCCTCTGCCTGAAATAATTGATTTTTTTTTCAAAGATTAGCATAAGGTTCAACACCTTCAAATTAAAGTGTTCCCTCTTCTTTTAGCCTGCGTGGAAGTTGTAACTTCATGGTGGCATCGTATTATGACATTCCTGATGATTGCATTTTAAAGGTCTTATTCCACATCATACTTTTGAAAATGTCTCAATTTGAAACTAAATATTTGTGATGATGGTGATTTTGTTGTGATCTATTATCTAATCATCTCTAGTCATAATTTCTTTGCTCTTCTTGAGCAAGTTATATCCCTCTACTAAGACTTTCTGGAGATGGAACCTTTAATTTTTTGGTATTAAATTAGTTTTGATGTGATAAGTTGTCTTCAGTTTTGCTGCCTGCAATTTTTATTCTGACTCTACATTTTTCTTTCAAGAAAAGAAAAAGGAATGTTGTTTTAAGACTGAGCTACTGAATCTATCCATCAGAATCTTGGATTCTGTTTAAAGCATCAGCTATCTGTCTCTTATTTTAATTTCATACAGACATGGTCTGAGCTAACGTCATTTTTGAATTGTAACTGCTTCTTAAAGACTAAATTGGATGGACCTAGACACTGACTTTTTACAGTTTCACTGGTAGTAATTTTGACTTAATCTTGGTATGCCTTTTGACACAGGTTACTTCATTTCTTGTAAAAGTTCCATAACTACTTATTAATTCGGATTTCAAACTGCAGTTACAATACTTATAGATAATAAGTGCTTGAATGATAAGGAATTTCATTCAAAAGCAGTATTCTATTAGGTATCATTAAGACAATTTGAGTACATCTTTGTAAACTTTCATTCACATTGACTCCTGTAGTTCATTCTCACAATCCTCACTTTTGCCTTCGAGCTATTATTTATTGCAGTACCACTGTCTGTTAGATTAAGTTCAAGATTCCTGTCTGCAAGTATAGTGGTTGATGACAGTATCTACTAAGCATGCCAAATGCTTCAGTTTGTGTATGTTGATTTGTATTGATAAGGTTCTTTTCTCTTCTGTGCAATTTCAGAGGTAGTCATTTAAAATCCTTCCCTTGTAACAATCACATTTTAAGAATTTATATAGAGATTTATTATTTGTATAGAGAGATTTATATATATATGCCTAGTCATTTGCTTCTGTTCATCCATAGTATATTGTATATAGTGAACATAGTTTATCAGGATCAAATGTAACATTATATTGAGACTCCAGTGATCTCCCCTGTTTTGTGAGCTATGTTTCAGTCCATGAAATGTGGACACCACTCACATAGTTATCATACTCAAAGCAGTGGCTATTGCTTGAGCCTTCCTCTAATGTCATTGAAGTAATTTGACCTATCTTAGAAAATGTATTTTGTATTAACTTAGAAAGTATTAAAATAAAGTCCTTATCGTAAAACTTTGTTCTCTACAATGAGTTCTTGGAGACGAAGCTTTGTAGCCCTCTCTTGCAAGGGGCGATGATTACATTCTGTTGTGATGTTGAAAGTGCACAAATTTTCTGGTCAGAGAATCTCTTTCCAGTCATTTAAAATTTGACTCATGATTGGATGAGAATAACTTCAGATGCTGACCAAGCTACTCTTCAATTGAAATTACTGAAGTAAATAGATTGTGTAGGAGCTATACAAGATGTCAATATAGCGACCTTGAATTCCTATTCATTTACTTGTTATTTGTGCGCAAGTTTCTTAAATTTTATAACATGCTATTTTGCCTCTTGAGATTTGTTGTAAATAATGAGTTTGTATTTCACTTCTGTATTTATGCCTCATGATATTAATGGTTAGGAATGTGGGTGTTGCAAGCATGTCTGATATATATCCTGTAAGGTAAGACCAAGACTGTCGAACTTAAACACACACAATATATAGTGTGATGTGAGACCACAAAGTTCTCATCTCAAAGCTTCTTTTTCTTTTAAGAAAGGAGGTAGTTGGCACTGAATTTGTGCGCATTTGCAAATATGCAAAATATCAAAGTTTTTAAGTGTCTCAGAACTTTTGACTGCTAGACACGTTTCAAGTAAAGTTGCAATTACACTGATTTATTGCAACTTTCCTTTTGTATTTTCAACCCAATATTCTTACTAGTGGTAAAAACATGGCAGTGTTGATAAATTCAAATCTGAATTGCCAGGCGAACTGCAATGATAACATGATAGTAATTGTGATTGCTTACTTATTATTAGCTTAAAAAATTGAATGTAAATGCTTTCAAGCTGTCCATATATTTCGATTTTTAATTGCATAAAAGTTCATTTATTAAGTTCAGAAGTGGTATAACTTTATGTATCTGTAGATGTATTCTTTGTTATGAATTAGGCAGCCTTCTGACCATGGGTCTTCTGGGACAAAAGCCTTGAGCTGGTTACCTCAGGCAAATAGTTCACTTGGGAATAATTTGGCAAAGATTATGATCCTAAGGATTTTGTGATAAATGAGAAACTAGTATAGATTGGAATCATGACGCTATGACCTCTTCATTGTGATTGTTTGGAATGATAATTTGAGATGAGCATATCAACTGGAAGGCGACTGGAGGTCTTGTCATCTAGCTGGAATGGGACTGGTGTGTGTTGGGCTGGGTGGAAATTCTAAATTTTATTAAGGAGACCTCTGTCAGACTGAGGCCACCCCGTGTCTCAGCATTATTGGGTGTATATGGCGTAGAGTGCATAGAATTGAATGTTAAGATATGATGATTTTATTTCTGTGTTGATGTTTCTTAGTCTTCTATAACACTTTGTACATTTCATTGTTAAGATTCATCTGTTTGTGCTTTATGGAAGCAATGTATGAAATACATGTATCCATCGAAGTCATTTGTGGTTATTTTCCGAAGGCAATTCTCAGCGTTGCTAAACACCTTCCAGAAACAAAACAAAAAAACATACCATCTAGATAGCAAATATCATCTTGGAAACAAGGGCCGAGAAGCAGAGATATAAACGAATTTGTTCGATTTTGTCACTAGGTAATAGTGTTTACAAAAATGATGCGGGCACTGCACGCGTAGGAAAACTCACCCCTTGTGTTTGGTAGTTGGCATCACTGCCAACCAATTTAAATGCGGGAAGGATTTTGACCAGTTCTAACCGACCTGAACGGAGCAGCAGCAGTGATAGCTTCGTTACGTTCACTAGTGGCATCATGGAGGGTAATCAGGACAAAAACAGGACAAACCAAGAAGACTGTTTCAGTCAGTTGACCCTTCTCAAGATGCAGTGCCTCAGAGAAACAATATCAAAACTGGAAAAGACCAGTAAGGTAATTGACCCAGAGTTCCAAGGGATGCTCGAATTGTTAGGCGCGTATCGAGGGGGGCCAAGAGCCAGGTAGGCAGAGGTCCTGGCAGAGCCGGGACGATGTAGGTTTTGTCCCCAATGGTCAACGAACATATGGGGTTTAAAAAGCTTTCCATTTTAATTCAATTCGATTCATTCAGTTCATTCGTTTGATTCATTCTACCAAGTTTCCTACCGCGCCGAACTTCGCCAGCTCACTCGCACGCACGTTCGCGACGCTTGCAGATCCCCAGGCCCAAGGTGAGGGGGTGAAGGACACGACCCTGACCCCGTGTTCTCTCTGTGTCAGGAGAGATTTATGTTAGCAGGCTCCTTGGTGGCGAGGCAAGTCCAGCACTCCGCTGCCCTGCAGTGTGCACGCGCCGAGCTGTCGTCGTGGAGAGTGAAGGCATCCGTGTTCGGTAAAAAATACATTTTTCGTTTCTTTTTTTCTTTTCCGAGGCGTTAGGCCGGGCCGTATCTGCTGGGCACCACCTTGATCCACTCCCGTTTGGGATTCGTCAAGAGCCTGTGCGATTCCTCCTGGCCGCTGCTGCCGCTGCTGCCGCTGCCGCCGCCGGTATTGGGTCCTACTTTGATCCACCTCCTGGTCGCCCCCTCCTCTCCGGCTCCGGCCCCGGCCCCACCCTCGTCCCTCGTGGGAGCTGGGTCCGACGTGGAAAGCCTCTTGCTGGGGCGGAAGCCCAGGAAGTTCTTGATGCTGTCGAACAACGCGGTGGGCTCAACAAAGGGGTTGGACGCCGCGCTGGGCGTGACCATGGTCATCACCATCGTGAGAGCAGCCGCGGCAGCAGCAGCAGCCGCCTGTACCAACAAGCAACACCCCTGGCTGACTGCCAGCCCCACGCCATGACCGGCCGTTGTGGCCTAGCAGACTACTAGAGTACTTACGACCTGCGACACTCTCATGGCTCGGTCAACACCTGGTCGCCTTTCACCCCTCTCACCGGTAGCAGACGCAGTGGCCGGAGCCGGGGACGGGGCCCAGACTGCATGGCTGCTTGACGTTCACCCGGAGCGTGGGCGTGGCGTCCCTAGCCGTGGGTGCGGCGGTCAGCGCTGCCAAGGCCGGAGCTGCCAGTCAACGCCGTGGGCCCCTCCCCTCCCCTCCCCTCCTCTCCTCTCCCCGCCCGGCTCCACCTGGTCGGCACGGCGTTACTGATAGCGCTTTACTACCCTGCTGACGGAGCAGCACGGCCACCACAGCTGCGGCAGCTGCGGCAGCTGTCAAGAGGAAGCCACTCCAAGGGTCCATCCAGACTTTATTTGTTCTTCCTCCATTTATCTCAATCCGCTAATCGGGGCACCCCTGTCCGTGTGGCCGTGGACGCCTCACTGCTACGCTACCCCCGCCGGCGGTCACCCGCCGGGCTTTGGCGGGGGGGTGGTCACTGATGTGACCGCGGCCCGGTGTAAGTTGACCGATATTAGCGACGGGACGATGTTGTTGCTGTGGACGGCGACGGGGAGGATGCCGATGTTGTCGGAGCCGTGTGGCTGAGCCTTAGCAGCCTGAGCAGGCGGGCAGGGCGGGCTGGGGGCGCCGCTGCCGCCGGTGCAGTCATCCCTGCTGGTGTCGGGGCCTCCTTTCTTGGTCGGCCTCTCCGTCCCGGCTCCGGTCACACCCACTTTAACCCCTTTGGCCGGCGTTGCTGACGAGTCCGACGTGTTATCTGTGACCGGTTTGCTGGGACGGAAGCCGAGGAAGTTCTTGATGCTGTCGAACACCGCGGTGGGCTCAGCACAGGGGTTGGACGCCGCATTCGGCGTGGCCATGGTCATCACCATCGTGAGAGCAGCCGCGGCAGCAGCAGCAACCGCCTGTACCAACAAGCAACACCCCTGGCTGACTGCCAGCCCCACGCCATGACCGGCCGTTGTGGCCTAGCAGACTACTAGAGTACTTACGACCTGCGACACTCTCATGGCTCGGTCAACACCTGGCGGCCTTTCACCCCTCTCACCGGTAGCAGACGCAGTGGCCGGGGCCGGAGCCGGGGACGGGGCCCAGACTGCATGGCTGCTTGACGTTCACCCGGAGCGTGGGCGTGGCGTCCCTAGCCGTGGGTGCGGCGGTCAGCGCTGCCTAGAGAGACTCACAGTCTCTGAGTCTCTCTAGCGCTGCCTAGGCCGGAGTTGCCAGTCAACGCCGTGGGCCCCTCCCCTCCCCTCCCCTCCCCTCCTCTCCCCTCCTCTCCCCGCCCCGCCCCGCCCCGCCCGGCACCACCTGGTCGGCACGGCGTCACTGATAGCACTTTACTACCCTGCTGACGGAGCGGCACGGCCGCCACAGCCGCGGAAGCTGTGACAGCTGTCAAGAGGAAGCCACTCCAAGGGTCCATCGAGACTTTATTTTGTTTTCTCTTCCCCCATTTATCTCAATCCGCTAATCTGGCGGAGGCTGGCGCCTTGTTCTCGCGATGTCGCCTCGTCCTCGGCGGCCACCCCTCCACCCCTGTCCATGTGGCCGTGGACGCCTCACTTGTCCGCGCCGCCCCCGCCGGCGGTCACTTGCTGGTCTTTGGCGGGTGTGTGGTCACTGATGGGAGTGCAGCCCGGTTCAAATTGAGAGATATTAGGGACGGGGCGATGTTGTTGTTGTGGATGGCGCCGAAGATGCTTGAGCCAAGGCCGGAGCCGGAACCTGAGCCGGAACCTGAGCCGGAACCGGGACCAGAACTGGAGCCGCTCTGTCGGTGAGCCTTGGACGGGGTGATGTTGTTGTGGATGGCGGGAGGTGCGGTGCCGGCGAAGGTGCCTGAGCCGGAACCGGGGCCTGAGCCGGAACCGGGGCCTGAGCCGGAACCGGGCCTAAGCCGGAACCGGGGCCTGAGCCGGAACTGGGGCCTGAGCCGGAACCGGGGCCTGAGCCGGAACCGGGGCCTGAGCCGGAACCGTAGCCGCTCTGTGGCTGAGCCTGGGACGGGGTGATGTTGTTGTGGATGGCAGGAGGTGCGGTGCCGGCGAAGATGCCTGAGCCGGAACCGGGGCCTGAGCCGGAACCGGGGCCGGAACCGGAGCCGCTCTGTGGCTGAGCCTGGCTCTCGTAAACGTAAGCGGGGCTGGGTGGCAGGGGTGGGCACGTTAATTTAACGATAACGCGCTACTTTTAGGCGGGAGCAATACGCTAACGCGTTAAGTTATTGAGGTGAGCCAACGGGTTAACGCTGTTAACAAATCTTTTGTAGAACTTTTGCCTCTTTACTTTTCCATCGTCTTGCTTGATCTTCCATTACGTGTTTTCAAAAGTGAATAAGCGTTTCTGGCTAGTAAAGTGAGTCTGTTTTTTTTTCCCTAGTAAGCGCATATTCATAGTGTTTTTTTAAATAAATGCGTTAGTTTTATTTTTCTGACTTGCAACATTTTGTTTTTAGTAATGTATGTACCTATCTTTACTTTTTGACTACTTGCTTAAAATGAAGCAGAAAAGCAGTAAGGCTCCCAACACGTTTTTTCCCATTTTCTCCTCACCGATAACTTAACGCGTTCAGTCAATGAATCATTCGTTAACGGGTTATATTTACGTGCTAGCTTTAGAACTTAACGTACCCCTCCACCCTACCCGGCGGGCTTTTACTGGAACCAGCGGGCGTGCCCGGCTTCTGGTTCTGAAAGAGGATGTTCATGTTGGCCTGGACTTGTGCCTGGCCCGGGGCCGGGGCGATGGACGGGGCCTGGCCCGGCACCGAGGGGAAGTACGGGGTCGCGTCGCACGCCGCCAGGAGCACAACGGCGCCCAGCAGGGAGACCAGCACCAGCACCTGCGCATGGCCACACCAACCAGGGCGACAATCAGGCCATACTCTTAGGAGTCAGTCCTCTCGGTGTGCATGGCACTATTGCGCCAGCAACTGCAGCAACATGACCTGCACCTGCACTCGTTCCAGGTCCTGGAGAAGAATTAGCTGGTGCAAGCAAAGATAGCAGGCAGGCAGGGGACAGTGACAACGGGGTAGGAGGTAGAGGAGACCAGGGAACTAGGCATGCAATTTTGAACGGGCTGGATCAACGCGATTCAAAAGGTATATGTGGGGTCTTGAGAAACAAGCAAATTTAGTACCTTCCAAATTATGTCGCACAGAGGATTTATTTTTTTTACAATTAGATCGTACTTACGCAGAGAAACGGTTTTTAACGGAGAATTTCACATGGGCAAGCGAGAAATTTTGTAAAAAATTAAGTTTTTTGGCCTTCATTTGGTCGAAAGCCTAGGCCGAATGTGAACGCATTGGAAAATTAAAGGCCTTCAACTGACCCTAATTAAATCGTGAATAATTTGTTGTCATAGACAGGAAGCGGCTGGGGTCGGCCGGAGCCCCCTCCCCCAACTGCTACTGAACTGCTAACCGCTGCAACCCAACTGCGTTCCTATCCAGAGGGCAGAGGGCCTCTTCATCTTCAGCCTCACCATGAGAGGAGGGCCGCCCTTCTCTCATGGTCTCACCAGGCGTGCGGGCGCGGACGGCATGGTACACGTGGTGTGGGTGCTGCACTGGTGCTGCCGGCACCGCTCTGAGGCTGAGCGTTCTGTGGCACCCGCAACAGTCCGGACCGTGCGCGGCGGCGCGAACAATGGCGAGCCGATTGACGACGACCCCTCCCCTCACTCCCCCGCCCCACTCCGCGCAACTCCGCGATAGTGCATCGGGGTTTAAATACCCTGCCGTGAACAGTGCGTCACGACCAGAACACAACAAAAAACAGCTGTGGATGGGATGGGCTGTAGAGCCGCGCGGGGACAGGGGGTACTTCTAGCCGTGACTACCGTTGGCGCGGGGTATATGTCTGCTCTGGTTTCAGGTGTGCGATCGCCAGATGGCGATGCGGGTCATGGCTCCACAGGCTACGCTGTCGCCGCCGCCGCGACCGGGAGTCGAACCCGCGACGCATGGACGCAGACGGAGGACGACGTGGAGGCCGAGGAGATTGCCTGTCTGCGGCGGCGGCGAGCGGAGCTCCTGGAGAAGACGCGCAGCATGCCCAAGAACACCGCCCATATGGTGGAGCTGCTCAAGGTTTGATATTGCAAACACCCAACGTTCGGTTAACGAGGGCGACTCAGTGTATGTAGTGCTGGATTAATTGTTTTTTGTGCGTCAGTTTTTTTTTTTTTTTTTTTTGGGGGGGGGGGGGGGATTGACTGACACTGATTATATTTTTTGGTGAATATCTTTGGTGATTTAAGAAACGCAATGCGGTGCTGCTGGCCCGGGAGGAGCGAGCAGCCCAGCGACTGCGGAAGGAGCGCGAGGAGAAGGAGGGGCGAGTGCGTCAGCTGGAGGAGCGGCTGTCGGGGCGGCGGGGGCCGCGGGGGCTGAGCCGGTGGTAGCAGCACTGCCCTTCTCGTGTCACACCGCCACACCAACCATGTTTTGGAACAAATAAACCGAGCGCCAACTGTGCTTGTATTTTTATTATATTCTCGAATTACAAGACGGTGAGAATCAAAAGTGTTTCTGTCTGATTTGCTCTGCGCTTTACGTTGTCCGTATTCCGGGTGACGTCATATTGTGTACTCCATTTCTTACTGCCTTCGACGGGGGCCTCGTGGATGGCGGGGACTTTGGTGTCGCCAGCAGCTGTTGGGGACGCTGGGGTCGGCAGGGGACTCGAGGGTGGCTTACGCTGGCGGCGCGGTGGTGGTGGTGGAGGCGGCGCGACCGCGCCGCCATGCCTTCTCGGTGGGTTGAGCGTTCTGCTTCTCGGTGACAGCCTTCTCGGTGGGCTGAGCGTTCTGTTTCTCGGTGGCAGCCTTCTCGGTGGGCTGAGCGTTCTGCTTCTCGGTGACAGCCTTCTCGGTGGGCTGAGCATTCTGCTTCTCGGTGACAACCTTCTCGGTGACAGTCTTCTCGGTGGGCTGAGCGTTCTGCTTCTCGGTGACAGCCTTCTCGGTGGGCTGAGCGTTCTGCTTCTCGGTGACAGCCTTCTCGGTGGGCTGAGCGTTCTGTTTCTCGGTGACAGCCTTCTCGGTGGGCTGAGCGTTCTGCTTCTCGGTGACAACCTTCTCGGTGACAGTCTTCTCGGTGACAGCCTTCTCGGTGGGCTGAGCATTCTGCTTCTCGGTGACAACCTTCTCGGTGACAGTCTTCTCGGTGACAGTCTTCTCGGTGACAGCCTTCTCGGTGGGCTGAGCGTTCTGCTTCTCGGTGACAGCCTTCTCGGTGGGTTGAACATTCTGCTTCTCGGTGACTGCCTTCTCGGTGGGCTGAGCGTTCTGTTTGTCCGTGAAGGCCTTCTCGGTACCCGGATCTTCGGGCTGGTTACCCCGTTCGGTCGGCTGGTTAAGGGCTGTCCGGTAAACTGATTAACTAATTATCGGTTATGGTTGTTGCATTAACTGGTAGGGTTAGTTACTGATTTACAAAATAACCGATATATCAAGGAACCGGTTATTGACGGTTAACTGGACGGTCTTTAGGTTAACTACTAAAGCTAACTACTTATTTACCGGTTAATCGATTAACTACCCGAAAAAACGGCTATTCCAATAACCGAACAACCGGTTACAAATTCAGTAACCGCACAACCATAGGCAGGTTACCCCGATCGTTGACCAGCGGCTTCTCAGTGGGCTGGAAGTCCTCCTGCGCCCTCGCGGCCACGGCCGCCGAGAGCAGTGTCAACGCGAAGCAGCCCTGCCCCCGCCAAACAAAAGAAAAAAAAAAGAAAGCAAGAAAAGAAAAAAAAATAACGATATTTGTCAGCAACGTCTACTGACAGTCAGTCTGAGGTACGCTCACCGGAAGCGCGACCGTCACCATTCTGTACGAGAAGGCGGGTCTGTCGGTGTGCTCCGCGGACGCGGGCGTCCCTGCCAACGGCAGTAGTGTGTCGTGTCGGCCTGCGCATTGGGTGCCCCTCCCCCACCCGTCCCCTACCCCTCCCCTACCCCTACCAGTCAACTCCGATAACGTACCTACCGGGAAAGAAACCGCAAGTGTTAGGAGGAGGGGGGCATGACCAGGCACGTGGCTGGCTCGAGTTTTTGGAGCGGGTCAGGTCATGCTTTTGCCTACTTACAGGCGGAATGTCACGCCGGTTGCCTACCTACCAGTCTGTGCCCCCAACGGCTACGTTTGGCAGACCGCACGTCACACGCAGGCTGAGCCAGAGCTAAAGCCATTTCTCCGATTTATTGGACGAGCTCTGCGGCGGCATCAAGCACTTTGAAGGCTGATGAGGGCTGCGCAAATGGGGGCTCCTCGTCGTGGGCGGGGTGCTGCTCCTGGTGCACGTCTAGGGCCTCGGGCTGCACGAGCAGGGCGCGGCCGGTCAGGCGGCCCAGCACGGACGGCAGCACGTCCCGGCTGGCCCAGGCCGGCAGAGGCGCCCCGGACGTCGGGGGAGGTCCTCGCGACATCCAACAGTCCACGAGGCAGCGCTCCGCCACCACCACGGCCTCGGCCGCCTCGACGCGCACATCGTCAGGGTAGTGGCCGTAGTGGTCCCCGGGGCTGAGCAGTAGCAGCAGCACCGACTGCGGGAACGGCGGGCACGTGTCGTCGCAGAGGTGCGCGATGGCGGCCGCGGCCCTCGGGTGCACGGCCTGGAGGTCGCGGACCACGACCACACGGTGCTCGTCCAGGCGCCGGCTCAGCGTCTCGTACAGGTGCCAGTAGTCGTCCGACGAGGCGAAGCTGTGCCCCATCACCTCCACGTCCTCCGGCGAGGGTGCGGCCGACGGCCAGCCGCGGAGGACGCCCTGGGGGACACACGCGCGGGTTCGATGCCGGGCCAGGGCGGGGTAAATAGACAATCGCTCGTGGTGTGCCGTCTACCTGTACCACGGCCGCCAGGGCCCGGGCCAGCCGGAGCGCGGTGGCGTCAGCACGGGGCTCGCTGACCATCAGGAACACGCAGGGACTCTCAGGAGACGGCCGCAGCACGCTGTTGACCCCCGTCAGCATGGTGGACATGATCTGGTCCGACTGGGACGGGAAGCCCTTGCTGCAAACACCGACAGATTAAGCCTTTTTCTATCACTTTTTCTTCCCGTTATTTCTTTTTCAGAAAAGAAAAGTTTTCTGAATAATTAAAAAAAAATTATTTATAAGTACCGGATTCGGTCCTCGAAAATGGCGAAGAATACGGCTTTCGGGTCGGGGCGCGCGCGAGCCGCTAGGCGCCAGGTGACTAGCCCTGACAGCGCCAGCAGCCCCAGGGTGAGGGCAGCCCCCGCCACCAGCACCTCCACGACGTTGACGTCCAAGGGGCCGGCGGGCGCAGCAGCTGTGCCGGCCTCGGCCCGCGCCAGCATATCTGAGCACAGCGGCGCGCCGCGTGAGCACCGTCTTAGCCCCCGCGGCCCCCAAGGTGCTCCAGGACCAGGCAGAAGTACGTCCGCGACGCCGTAGGTTAGGGCCGTACAGAGTGCGGAGGCTGCTGACCGGACGAGGCGCCCCAGCTCGGCCAGCAGGCCGCCGACGACGCTGACGGCATCGCCCAGCCGGTCCATGACCCCCCGTCCCCCGTCAGACGCCAGGGGGACTCCGTGGGCTCCGCGGGGTCCGGGCCTCCCCAGCGGCCAGCCCGACCACCATTTCACTGGCGGCCTCGACAAGCGGCGGCGGCGGTTCTATCGACGTCAAAGCAGTGAGGACGAACGGAGCCAAAAGAAGCTGTCTCCCTTTTTCTTTTTCTCTCGTTCGACGAATAAGCATTTGTGCAATATTTTGTTCGCTGAAAAGAGGGGGGAGAAAATCGATGGGTCCTGTTGCTTGCGGAGGGGAATCCATGCTGCTTGTCGCAGGCAGAGGCGGCCTGCGGCTGTGCCTGCTGTGCCTGTCTTGTGGCGGCCGGCGCCTTCTGACGGGACGACAACAATGGCTTGCACAAGGCGGTGATGGCAGCCGACGTGATGGCCGGCTCAGCTGCACCCGCTGCGCTGCGCTCCGACGTGGACCTCGTGTCCTGGCCCAGCGACTCGGACATGACGGTGGTCCGCGTCAGCAAGCAGCGGCGGCAGCTGTCGTCCGCTGCGGGGGCCTCGAGGCAGCTGGGCGACGGCGAGGTGTGTCTCCCCAGCCCGTCCCTCGTCAACCTGGCCACCCTGGAGCAGCCCGACGGCGACCAGAACAGCGTCTGCCTTGAGCCGCTCACGTCCTGGGTCAGTTTGTGCTGGTGCTGTGGCTGTAGGGATTTAAAGGCTGGTAATATTACCGGTAAGATTCGGTACGTTACCGTTACTTAAGGTAATATTACCTGACCTCGAGAAAAGTGGTATTTTTCGGTAATATTCAGACTTGGAAAACTCTGAAAATTAGCTGTGCTTGCTGTTCCCAGTAGTAAAAAGTGTACCTTTTTGGTTCTTACTATCACTGCAAGGCCTGAACCTACTCTAAAACGCATCCTTTAAGATTATTTTTGCACGTTCAAGCAATTATCTGACTTCTCGCTGGAAGACAACCGTGGCCATATACAATCCTTAATTCTGACAAAAACTCATATTTCAAGTGACGAAACGTATGAAGTATCGTAGCACATCAAGCATTGCGAGGATTGACTACTCTTACGGGGAAAAACGTAGAAACACATACTATTTTAACAAATACCCGCTGTAAATCAATCTTTCTCATTATTACCAAAAATACTCGTAACTTACCAATCTTTCCGTAACTTACCGTAAGATTGAATCTTACCGGTATTTTTAAATCCCTATGTGGCTGTGCCTAAGAGACGGCTGGATTGCTTCTCCGTTAGCTCGGCCCGGTGGCAGAGCCTCTGTCAACACTTACCGCGTCTTCGATTCGCACTCGAACTCACGTGTCCGTCACCTGTCCAGGACCTGTCGGCGAGGGGGACGGCTCTCGAGCTCGGCGACGTTCTCCGCTGCTGCCCGCCGCGGCTCGAGGGCGGCACCGCCTGGCCGGGACACGCCGCGCTCAGGCCGCTGACGGTGTCCTTAACAGCCGACAAGGGCGTCATCGGCGTGCTCGCCGAGGCCCCCGACGACAAGACGTCGGAGGCCGCGGTGCAGACCCTGCCTCCCCCGGCCACGATGTGAGTGCAGGGCGACGGCGGAGAGCGCCTGCGCAATGCCGGGTAGGCCAGCCCGCCGGACACGCGTGCGTGCAAGCGTTCCGGTTGCCTACCCAGCAGGCGCCCCGGCCGCCGGGTCAGAGACAACTGACATGTGGTGCGGCAGGTCGGTGCGGGTGGGGCCGGGCGGGGACGCAGCGGCAGCGGTGGCGACCCGCAGACCCCCGTCCTGGTGGCGGACGACGTGTGACTTCCTGCTGTGCCTGGCCTGCGTCCCCAGGCGCCGGCGGAGGCCGGCCTTCGGCAGCTCCAACAGCGTGCCCTACGGCGTGGCGTAGGCCGCAGCCAATACAGTGTTTCGAGTGCACGGCCACGTTTTAAAATTTCGCGCCGAAAGGCCAAAAAAAATGGCGGCGGCTTCTATTGGACTGTTGCTGTCACGTGATGGCGATAACGTGTGGCGGGGGCCGCGGGGGCCGCGGGGGCAGCGGGGGCCGCGGGGGCCGCGGGGTGGGAGGCCGCGCCAGCGTTGTGAGAGATGCATCCGGCGGGGCGTGTCCAGCACGGCCTCGGATGGGTGTCGGATTGTCGGGACCTATTTTTAGAACCGATGCGAAAAGCGTGTGAAGGCTGCTGAGAGAGGTGACGCATGGGTCCCTGATGAACACGCACAGATCAGTGATAACTAGTGATAACAGGGCAAACACTGGGAAATTAACTGGGAACCCCGTCCTACAGCCGAGATCTTGGCAAAATAAAACAAAACAAAAGCCGGTCCTGGGCCTGCCTACTTACGCGACTCAAAATGTGCGGTCTCTTCGACATCTGTGATGGATGAACCGTGAACCGTGCGGGCATTGATCGCCTGTTAATGTGGCAACACTGCGCAAGTAAAAAGGAAAAGGAGGGCTGGGCCGGACTCGGCAGCGGCGGCGCAGGTCCAGGGCTGCCAATTTCACTGACCGTCACTTCCAGCTGACAGCGCCCCCCCCCCCCCCCCCGCACCCCGCCCACCGGTTTTGGGGGTGGCTGATCGCCGCAAGACGCGCTGCGCTGCGCGATCCGGCTGTGCCAAGACCGTGGTCATGAACCGTCCTGCAGAGAACTGAAAAATGGCGAGATGTTCTGGCCTCCTCTCACGTCGTCATCATCGCCGATCGTCGTTCCCGGCAGCTGAGAGGCGCGAAAATTATGAGAGAGAGAGAGAGAGAGAGAGAGAGAGAGAGAGAGAGAGAGAGAGAGAGAGAGAGAGAGAGAGAGAGAGAGAGAGAGAGAAAAGAAACTATTGCCGTGTTGGCCAAAACGCCTTGCGCGCGCGCGTACACACACACACACACACACATGACACATGACAACCGATCGGAGGAGTTGCAACATAGCTCGGCGAAAGACGAGAACCGGATTGCATAATGCTGTATTGTCTGTGCCTTACAACATCAGCTGTTTCCTACATGTGTGTCCGTTTGGCTCTGCCACGATCAAGGCTGTATGTGCAAACAAGCGACTCTCTTTGAAGGATAAAGTATGTTCGCACCTCGGAACCGTTTTTTCGTTTTTGTTCCCCCCCCCCCCCCCCGCCCCCCTTGACTTGGAGTAGGTGAGATGCTTTTTTAGACGCTACGGGTCAAAGGTCCTGGCAGCAAAACAGTGGGAGCGATGACGCCGTGTAACCGTGCACCCCACCCCATGCAGCACTGTTACCTAGGCCCTAGGCAGTAATGGTGGGAACGGAAGGGACGGGACGCAGCTACTCATCCTCCATCCTAGTCCTGACCAGCCCGACTGCAGCTTAACGTCTCTCCGCGCCGCGCACCTATGGCCAACGCCCAGACGCTGCCGGGCAGGGCAGGGAGGTCAGAGGTCGGCACTCTTGCAGAGCATTTGGCCGTTTGGTCAACCTGGGGCCCGCCAAGAGCACCGGGTCGGACGGTGCAGAGCCGGGCGCCAGCGGGGGCCGCGGGGGCTGCGGGGGGCCGCGGGGGGTCGGCGATAACCGCCGGTGACCCAAGCTCATCCCGCACCCGATCGAGCAGCATTTCGCGAGAGGATCGTCAGTTGTCTCAAGTTGTCTGAGGGCGGTGCTCGCGGTGCTCCTGAACTGCAGAGCCGATCGCTCGCGCTTTCCGTCTGCTGAGCGGAGACGAAGACCTTCCCACACGTCGTACTACAAAGGTGAGGACAGGAGGACCGGTGTCGGATCGGACACGGGGACTTGTCGGAGACACCCACGTGCACACGTGGGCTGGGAAGACTTCCTCCAGAGGACCCGCACCGAGAATTAGCGCCTGATTTTAAGTACAGTGCGGCGGGTTGATAATGTTCTCATAGTTTTTATTTCAGCCAGACGACGTGCGGGGGGGGGGGGGGGGGGGAAGGCGGAGGTCTGGCTCGGCCGCCCTCGGCCGCCAAAGGGTGTATTCCTCAGGGCGCCCTGTGGTGACGAGTTGGCCGGGGGGCGGCACGGTCTGCCCGTTAATTAACTCTCATATTCCTCAAGGCTCGCGAGTCGTCTGGTTTGGCCGAGCGAGATTTCTTTCTAAAAGGAAAATATAAGCGAGTGCGAGAAGCAAGCGCGATTCGCTGATTTTGCGATCCGCGAGTCGAAAATAAGTAGCGATAATAAAAACATGACGCGATGCTCTCGCTTATCGGGTGTAGATACTGCTGTGACCCGTGGGCCGGGCCGTGCCGAGGCCGTGCCGGGCGGCCTTAGACTTTCTCCACTCCGCGCTCCGCCCACCTTGACCCTTTCTGTCTTTTACTCCGAGCCCACCGTTCTCTGATTTCACCCCCCCCCTTCTTCCCCCGCACCCTTCGGAATAACAACTGCCCTGATCTACGCGGCCAAAACTTGAATGTCTGTCTTTTAAATTATTGGTGGTGCATGGTTGGCTGGTATGGCGTAAAGTTTGCGCCTGGGGCTCCACGACCATGTGGGGTGTGCCGCGTCCCCTGTCCCCGCCACGGCGCGGCTTTCGCCGGTGTTTACTCTGCAACCCCTTCTACCCTACCGGAGGTCCTTGCCTGGACCCCCTGGACCCCGAGCCCAGGGCACCCAGGGGTAACAAAAGCGTGATTAGCTCCCCTCCCCCGGCCGCCTCCAACAGAGCCAGCCGCCCTCCGGGGCGTCCGTGAGTATGAGAAACTAGGGGTCGCGGGAGGGAGGGACACATTGTCACGGGGTTGGGTCTCTGTATGGGCAGGACGGGGGCGGGAATTAAGATGGAACAGCCGGGGGGGGGGGGGGGAGGAGGGAGGGGGGCAACGGAGATGAGGGAGATGTCGAGCTGCGGGGGCCGCGGTTTCTCTTCCTCTTTCCTTTTTGCCTTTCCTTTCTGCAGTGGCGACTCGGTTTCCGCCGGCAGGCGGGAGTGGGCGGGGCGGGGCGGAGGCGGGGCTCTGGTGTTGCGTGTCAGCGGCGGCGGCATCAAACGGCAGTGGCCTGTGACGCGGGAATCCCTCAAACAGTTCAAACGGCGGTGCGCCGCTGCTGCTGCCGCTGGGCAGTGCGGGGCTGCGGGTGACGTCACTACTTCATGCCACGGCACGGCGATACTCCGAGTGTACGTGTTCTGGTCGAAGCCGTGTTGATGAAATGAGAGATGTAGGCCGCGCGAGGCGGTGGAGCGCGGGAGGCCAAAAAGAAGCGTGGGCTCGAACGGCGACTGCGCTCTGACGCTCCTGACCTCGACGTTGGCCGTTTAGGTTCACAGCTGAACATGGACGCCCTGAGGCACCCCCTGGATAGGCCCAGCCACGACGGCGACGTGCACCCGTCGTATGCCGCCGCAGTGGAGCCTCCCCGCGGGGCCGCGGGGCCGGCGGACGGCGGCGAGGCGGACGCGGCCGGCGACAGCTACGAGCTGGCCGAGTACGGCTACGGCAAGAACTACGTCAAGCTGCTCAAGGTGCACCGCGACGGGCTGCGCCACCACATCCGCGAGTACGAGGTGAACACACACCTGCAGCTGGTCAGCCGCGAGGACTTCCTGCAGGGCGACAACAAGCACATCATCGCCACCGACACGCAGAAGAACACCGTCTACGTGCTCGCCAAGAAGTTCGGGGTAAGGCATAGACACGGACCGGTCCACACCAACAATGGTGATTTATAAATGCCCACAACAGTTAAATCTTTACTATTAACAGTAATGCAGTAACAGTAATTTGTTTGTGTGTACAGATCCAGTCCCCGGAGGCGTTCAGCCTGCTGCTGTGCAGCCACTTCCTGTACACCTACCCGCAGGTGACCGAGGCCTCGGTGCACATCGAGGAGTACCCCTGGGAGCGGGTGGTGCGGGAGAAGCAGGAGCACAACCACGCCTTCGTCATGACCCCCGTGGCCTACCGCTCGTGCACCGTCAGCGTCCGGAGAAACGGTCGGTTTGAAGAAGAAAAAAGCGATTGCAAATACCCCCGCACGGCCCGGCCCGGCCCGGCCCGGCCAGCGGCGGCCGCAGTGGAGTATTGACGTCCCCGGACTCTTCCTTTCCACACTTTCCAGAGGCCCCCCGCATCCGCGGCGCCCTCCACGGCCTGCGCGTGCTCAAGACCACTCAGTCCGCGTTCCGCGACTTCGTCCAGGACGAGTTCCGCACCCTGCCGGACGCCAACGACCGCATCTTCAGCACCGTGGTCACCGCCTCCTGGCTGTACAACACGGGCAGCGTCGACTTCGACAAAGTCTGGTGAGTGCAGTGACCGAGTTCGAATTCTCGCTTTTTTTTTCTTCGTCTTTTTTCCCCGTCTAGTGGCCATAGGCCGCCACGTGAGGGCTGTCCAGGATATGGACCCCTGCCTCCATCCCCTCCCCCCTCCGCTCAAACACTAGCACTTATCTCACCACTGCATGTGTGGGCAGTGGAGGGGGTACGGCACGGTACACGCAATTTTCCGAGCCGCCGGCCATACCCCCGCCCCCGCTTCCCCCGGTACCCCTCCCAGGCCTGGCAATACCCCGCGTAGCCACCTTTTTGTGTTTTTTCTCGGCGTTATCGCCCGGAATGCGGAGGTGTGGGGCCGTGTGTGTGTGTGTGTGTGTGTGTGTGTGTGTGTACAGGGGGTGGCGGGGGAGGCGCGTTGTGTGTGCGGACCCGGCCCGGCCTGCCCGGCCGCACCGAGTGCCCCAGTGAACCCCTCCGAGGTCTGCCGCCGCCGCAAAGACTTTGCGCCGCACGGCCGCGCGGATTGGTCGGCGTCACGCTCTTGCCCTCTGCTCTCCTTGTCGCACTGCTGATCTCCCTGGAGTGCGGGGCTCATCCCATCTCCTTTTTCTGTGCCGCGGGTGAAGGGCGAACGCAGGGCGCAGGGCGGCAGAGCGGGGTCCGGCCCGGGATAGGAGGATCTGTGCGTGGGCCGCCGGCGTGCCGCCGCCGTGCCGCCGCCGTGCCGCCGCCGTGCCGCCGCCGTGCCGCCGCTGCTGCGCGCGAGTGTGAAATCAGTGGATTTAAAACCACTTGAACGTATCGCGGTGCGGTCAACCCCCCCCCCCCCCCCCCCTGGCGATCGCCTTGTCGTGACGTGATGTGATGTGATGTAATGCGGGGCAGAGGGAAAATTCGCGTCCCGTTCGGAGAATTTGATTGGCCACCTAGAGTACACCGGCTGTCGGAAGCTGGGTAGAGGGAGCAGAGGGGGGGGGGGTTACGAGGTTGGCTAATGCGTAATGACGCATATTCAGACCCAACCAACCAACCAACTTGTGCAAACGAACGGAGGTCGCTTGTGCACCGCACGTCAGCCCACTGAAGGCGCAATATTACCCTCCCCCCCCCTCCCTCCTCTCCCCTCCCCTCCCCCGGAACCACGAATTTCCCCCCTCCGCTGCCACGTTTCACCGTGTAAATCGTATACCGCCTCGTCGCCGCTCTGATTCGGACCTCTTCTCTTCATGCACACGGGACGTGTGAACTTGTCACCTTACCTCCCTCGAGGCGCGAAAATCCTCGAGGAGGGTCTTCTGCTGCGAGGTCAGGATATGAGCGGAGGGGAGAAACGAGGGGATTCCTTTGAGCTGCGCTGCGTGGGAAAGGAAGTCCACGTGCGGCGCGTATGAGAAATGTGTGCGCACAGCGCCACCGGGGAAAGTGAGTGAGTCGAGCAAGCAGCACACCACTTCCTGTCTCCGTCTCTGTCCGCCTCTCCCTCCCCCTCGCTCCCTCTGTATCCGCCCCTCCTTTCTGTTTCCGCCCCGTTCTTGTGCAAAGCTGTGTGCGGTTGGTCAGTGCCGCACGGCGTCTCGTGGGAGATCAGAGTGTGAACAGAGAAGTGGGACGCGGGGGAAGGTGAGAAAGGGGGAAGGGGATGTGGTAGGGGGGGGGGGGAATTACTTCCGGCAGCCGTCTGGCCCTTCCCCGTGCACCACCGCGCTGTCTGTCCCGTCCCGCGGGCCGAGTCTCAGTTCGTGCTCGATGGCTCGACTCCTCCCTCGTGCCCCACCCCACCAGGGCCCCAGCCCAGCACCAGCCCTTGCCATCTCTTTCCCCCCGCAGCGGTTAGATCGTGCAGGGCCCGGGGTAGATTAAGACGAGGAAGAGGATAGAGCAGCAGCCATGGTTTCCTCCTGTGGCCTGCTTTCGGGCCTGCCGGTGCCGGTGGGGTGGGGACAAGGCCTCCAGCTCGACGGCGATCTAAATGAACGCTCTCTCTGTTGTGCAGGCACACGGTCAAGGAATGCATCCTGGACAAGTTCGCCGGTGAGCCCAAGAAGGGAATCTTCTCTCCCTCCGTGCAGAACACGCTGTACCTGGCCGCGAAGATGGTCCTCGACCAAGTGGACGAGGTGAGATATGAATGCAAAAATAAAAACTTTTTTGTTTTGTTTTTTGGTGTGAAATGATTTTAAAAAAAAATTGTTTTTCGTGGGCGCAGATCGAGCGCGTGGAGATGCAGATGCCCAACAAGCACTACAACTCGCTGGACCTCTCCAAGTTCGCGTCCACCATCAAGGGCGGCCACGAGAACGAGGAGGTGTACCAGCCCGTGGACAAGCCGGCCGGGATCATCCACGCACAGCTGGAGCGGAGTAACAAGGGGCTGGCGAGCCGGCCGCGGAAGGTGTTCAACCGCAGGGCCAAGTTATGAGGCCGCGACTGTAGATAGATTTCAACAAATTTAGGAACAAATGATGAAATGTGCTCTGCTGAGACGATTTGTCTACCGTGCTGCACGCAGACTGATAATTAAGTATGCTCTTTCAACGCTGGCGGGGTTCATGAATCGTCGCGGCAGCTACTCGACGAATGTATTAACCAATTTGAAGGCATGGGACTGTCAGTGTAATGTTAAATAAATGACTTCTTCACACATAACATGCCAAGAGTTTGATTGGAGTTGGAATCGATCCCAAACACCCTCACAGTAGCAGCCTGCTGAGCAAGGCGTTAGTACACACGGCGGGGCCAACAGCAACTCAAAGAAAGGGCGCGAAAATTAAGCCACGTGGTACGGCGGGGCCTGCCAATCAGCTGCGTCGGTCCCGTTCCGCAGCGGGGAGAGACTGCGAATGCGAGCGAAGTCAAACACGCCTGGGGCCGATCGCAAACATGGGCTGGCGCGGCGCGGAACCGAGAACTTGCCGGCGTGTACTCGGCGCAGACAAAGCTGGGCACCAGACGCCGTAAGGGGTCTTACAAATTCCAAGTGACCGATTCGGGTGGGGGATCTGTCAAAAGTCGGTTAGGTTAGGTCAAAAGAAGGTTAGGTTAGCCTATAAGGCAGGGGGGAGGGGTCAACTTGTGGCCTATTTTATAGCACGTGGTATTTAAATGGCCACTATAAGCGTACGCACTGCCTTACCGCCCTGCAGGGCTTCGGCAATCCACTCCACGGGACGGGCACGGGCACAGGCTATTCGCTGCAACAGTGTTGACGGAGTAATTTACGTTCCTGGCTGACACTTTCGCGACGCAATCCCAGCGTCACAAACTTTCGCAAACGGCTCAGGTGCTCAGGGACCGATCACACGTTTCGGGGCGGGGAGAGGGGGGGGGGGGGGGCAGGGTAGGCCAGCCCGCACCACACGCGTGCGTGCAGAAGTCGCTGTTGCCTAGGTTGACGTACTCGTCCGAGGAGCCAAAGCCAATAGAAAATCATAGAAAGTTATGACGATGTCGCCAACATCCGGCCGGAGTCCTGGCGGTCCCTCCAGCTGGGCGGCGACAGCGGCGGTCACCGCCAGCCGCGGGGCCGGCGAGTCAGCAAGGTGACAGTCGTAGTGACAGCGTGTGTTGACTTAGAGGGTGAGGTCGGAGGAGGGCAGTGGCACTGCCCGCACCTTGCCGTCAGTCCGTCCCACGCATCGCACGCGACCGTGCGCTCCGAGAGTGAATAGGGTTCGCGTCAGAGGACGCCGTCAGAGGACCTCGTCAGAGGACGCCGTCAGAGGACGCCGTCAGAGGACGCCGTCAGGGGATCCCGTCAGAGGACGCCGTCAGGGGATCCCGTCAGAGGACGCCGTCAGAGGACGCCGTCAGAGGACGCCGTCAGGGGACCCCGTCTGAGGACGCCGACAAAGGAGGCCACCATGGAGTCAGCGGCCAGGACAATGCCTTTCGTCCTCCTGGCCATGGCCGCCGGCGTCGGTGCGGCCTGCCAGGACTGGCAGCCGTCTGTTGGCTACTCGCTGTCAGAGCCCCGCGGCGGCTCCCAGGACGCTGATGCTCTGCTCCGCCAGGCCACGACCTCGGTGAGTAGGCGGCTGTCATCCGGACCCGGGCCGGTCGGGCGAATCATTTCTAATGCTTCCTGCTGAGGCTGAGTTCTGCGGAATGTGCCGGCGCTCTGCTCGCCTCGCCCCCATTCACTCACTCACCCATTCACGTCGCGGCCGGGTTTGTCTGCGCGCGCCGGCAATAAACACTCGGCACTGCCTCGGAGGCAGCCTTCCAGGAAGAGCGCCTACGAGACGGCGGCGGGGTGGCTGCCTTGACGTGCGGAGCGGGGGCAGAGGGTCGATTCGCTCCCATTCACTGAAAACACCCGGTAGATGGAAAACGCAGATGATAAGCGGGTCATCGTGGGGAGGGTCGGGGAGCGGTGGGGGTCTCGTTGACGAGATTAATTAACTTTGGCCGCCGACCGCTCGCGGTCGCGGCGCGAATATTTAAAGCACCCCGCGGCGGCGTTCTCGGACAGAACGCCGAGAAAAAGAAAATTCTCGTATATTGATTCCTCAAGAAAACGCTCCCAGCAGATTCGGGAAATAAACGGCAGAAATGGATGGGTCCTAGGACTGCCCGGCGTCCGGGAGGGCTGTGTTGAGGAGCGGCGCGGTCCGACTGCGGTCCAGCGGCGGCGGCCACTGCTCCTGGGAGCTGCACGCCCCCGACGGCCCCGGCCCCGGCCCCGGCCGCCCCCTGTGCCGCCTCCGCGTGGAGGCGCTGTCGCTGCGCCTGCCCTGCGGCCGAGGCGCACTCACCGTGGCCGGCGAGCTGCTCTGCGGGGGGCACCACGGCGCGCGCACCATCAGCCTGCCCAAGCCCGTCGAGAAGGTCGACGTCCACTACACGTAGGTGCCGAGTCTACCTAAGGCAAGGGGTCCGTCACTCTAGAAAAAATAATCAAAAAATCAATGCACACACCAAAAAAAGTCGAACAAAAAATCTGATAAAAATGTAAAAATAAACAAATTCATCAAATATAAAAAATGAGAAACACAAGAAAAAAATTTAAATTTTGATTATAATTCATGGTACGCTTGCAGCATGAGTGAGGGACCCCTCGACCTAAGGACACTACTACGAAAATAAAATTTTCTCAGACTGTACCTCTAACCATCAGATCGGTGGCTCCCTCCACGGACGACTTCGAGGCGGTGATCCTGCTGGAGGAGTGCGACGACGCCCTGGCCGGGGCCGCCTCGGACGTGGACTGTGGCGGCCTGTACCCCGTCTCCCCCGGGGAGGCCGTCGGCCTGCTGAGCCCCGGCTACCCGGCGCGCTACCCTCACAACAAGCAGTGCCTGTTCGCGCTGGTGCCGAGGTCAGAAACGCACCCGCCGGCCTGCTTCCTGGACCTGGACTTTGCCGACTTCAACCTGGCCGGGTCGGCGGCGGCGGGCTGCGAGTCCGGCGACCGCCTGGTGGTGGAGGGTGTGCCGGGGGGCAGCTTCTGCGGCAGCCGCATGGGCCGGGTTCGGCTCCCGCTGCAGTCCCAGACCCCCGGCAGCGACAGAGCGAGCGGGGTCCGCCTCCGCTTTCTCTCCGACGGCCAGGGCTCGGGGCCCGGCTTCCGGGTTCTCGCCGCCCTGGCTCCGTGCCCTCGCGAGGCTGCCGATGACGACGTCAGGGAGGACATCCTGCCCGTCCTGGCCGTGGACAACGATATCGTGGCCAACGGCAGCACGGGGGGCACCAGCGCTTCCCTGGGGATCCCGTTCCCCTACCCGCACCCGCAGCAGCTGCCTCAGGTGCGCGCGTGTCTGTGTGTGTGTGACAGTGTGTGTGTGTGTGTGTGTGTGAGTGTGTGTGAGCGTGTGAGTGTGCGAGTGAGCGGATACGCTGTGTTTGCAGTGATGTGCCTGTGAGTTCTGCTCAGCCCCAGCCCGCTGTGCTTGGAGAGCGTTGTGCAACCAGTCTTACAATTTCCGGTCTAAACTCCTGACAGCGCCCGGCTCCCAGCAGCCACCCAGCCAGGAATAGACTGTCGAAACGATATCGAATCGATGTCGATTCGATATCGACAAATTCAAAGAAATTGATGTAATCCACCGTCGGTTCGATATCGAAGTGGTAACGTAAGTCGATTTCTTTGTCAATGCGACAAATATTCGATGAAAAAATCGAGCTTCGACAAAATTTTGGCACCATCGATATCGATTAGGTACAATATCGACAGTCTAACCCTGGCTGGGCAGCGGTGCTAACTCACATCCTCAGACCTTGCCCGCTACTATTCTTCCCCCAAATAATGTTTACCCCCTCCACTCTCCCCTCCAGTGCTGCGGCCGCGTCCACGCGGGGCCCGGCCTGTTCCTGACCAGCCCCGGCTTCCCCGTCGGCGTGGTCTCCCCCTCCGAGTGCGTGTTCCCGGTGGCTCGGCTGTCGCCGCTGACGTGCCGCCTGCGCCTCGTCCTGCACCACTTCCTGCTGCTCGGCGCAAGCCTCGGCGCCTGCGAGAAGCACTTCCTGCAGGTGGACGGGCGTCGCCTGTGTGGCTGCCAGAGCCGCGCCCAGGTCCTCTCCTACTTCAGGTACGCCCACGGAACTTTGAATTCAATTAGTTTCATTTTTCGAATAAAAAGTAAAAAATGTTGTGAACTACACTCGCTTTCTGCGCAGGCCCGGCGAGTCCGTCAAGCTGCTCCGGTACTACCGCCACCCGCTGGCCACGGGTGCGTTCATCGCGGAGGTGATCCAGGAGGATTGCCCCAACCCCGTCGCCGGGGTGCCCTGGGCGCGCAGCGTGGACGCCAAGGGGGCGCTCTGGAGCAACGGGTGGGTCTCGTCCAGGATGCCGACGTAGAGGAGGGCGCGGAGCTCCTAATAAAACTGGTGCTACTCGTTTCAGCTTGGGCAGGCGGCCGTGGAGCATCACCAACGTCACGTCCGACATCAAGAGGGCCGACCCCTTGGTGCGCTTCCCTGACTGGGACCCCCCGGTGCCAAAGAACGACACTCGACGACCTCAGGTTCATCTGAACATCCACCCCCAGGCCCCTCAGTGGAGCAACTACCCTCCGGAGAACACCCCTCAGGATCCTCAGTGGGGCGACCACCCTCCGAAGAACATCCCCCGGGACCCCCAGTGGGGCAACTACCCTCCGGAGAACACCCCCCAGGACCCCCAGTGGGGCTACTACCCTCCGGAGAACACCCCCCAGGATCCTCAGTGGGGCAACCACCCTCCGAAGAACATCCCCCAGGACCCCCAGTGGGGCAACTACCCTCCGGAGAACACCCCCCAGGATCCTCAGTGGGGCTCTCAGGACCCTCTGGCCCCCGGTGCCGCCCCGATGGACTGCTGCGTCCAGGACACCGAGGCCGTCTCTGAGATCGGGGGCGGTGGGGCCGGCGCCAGCGCGGCGCTGGGGGTGCTGCCGGTGTGCGGGGCGCCGTCCTACAAGGACTGGATGGCGGGGGCGTCCGCCTGGGCCTCCACCGTGCCGCCCGACCTGCTGCAGTGCCCCGTCGGCATCTTCCCGCCCGCCAAGTGCCGGGAGCTCCGCGGCCCGACGGGCTTCTTCGCCTCCCCGCGGTACCCGGAGCCCTACCCCAACAACGTGCGCGTCTGCTACAGGTGCAGTACTGTGTGTAGCCCCTCCCCTCCGGTCTGACGGGATCCTCATCTGGTGGATGGTGTGCTGCAGGATTGTCCGTTACCCGGAGCAGTGCAGCGTCCAGGTGTCGTTCCTGGACTTCGACCTGGAGCCGTCACCCACGTGCAGCAAGGACTACGTCAGCCTGGGCGGCGCCTCGCGGTACTGCGGGCCTACGTTGGCGTCCACTCTCAGTGAGTACCCAGTGAGCAGAGGCAGAGGCCCCTACCGACGCCGACGAGTCGCACTGATTCGTATTTCCGCCACAGTTCAACTCAACTTCCAGGACAGTCAGTACATCGACATCCTGTTCATCACGGATGGCGCCTTCACCGCCAGAGGCTTCCGGGCCTCCTACCGCCAGTTCGCTTGCGGCGTCATAGCGTCCCCCGGGTTTCCGGGTGGCTTCGCAGGGCCCTACCCCGGAGCGTACCCCGGGGCGGGGCTCCCTGGGGTAGCTCCGGGTGTCGTTCCTGGAGGCTATCCTGGTTTAGGTCCTGTTGTACCCGGAGGAGTCCCAGGCGCCATCCCCGGGGGTTATCCTGGTAGCGGAGCTGTGTATCCCGGAGGATTTGCCGGAGGACTTCCGGGAGGCATCCCGGGCGCTGGATACCTCCCACGGCCCGTGCCCGTGTTGGAGGAGGCCGGGCCCTACCAGGCGTCAGGGCAACCCGAGCGGCAGCCCGGCCCGGCCTACGGACCCTACGGACCCCCGACCACGGCCGCGCCCCGGACGACCCCGAGGCCGCCGCCGACGGTGTGCGGCGGAGACATCCGGCAGCAGCACTTCGCTCTCGGCCTGCTGGACGTGGCCGGCCATTCCGAGTGCGTCTTCACCGTCAGGAGGGTCAGCCAGGTCAGTCGCAATCAAGGTGCAGGAAAAAAAATAAAACAAAAGCAAAAAAAAAAAAAAAGATTGACAGGATTTGAACCCACGACTGTTGTCCTCAGGACATCTGCGGCCTCCAGATCCTGGTGGAGCGCATGGACCTGGACTGCCGGCGGGAGAGCCTGGTGGCCGCGGACAGGACGCTGTGCGGCCGCGACGCGGTCGGCCAGACAGGTGGGTACCGCGCCGCCGCGCCGCTCCACGACGCCGCGGGTTCGAATACCGCTCGGTCCGTTTCTTTCGCTCTGTACATCTATATAATTTTATTTTCTTCTCATTCAATTGCCACCTGCGGCGGCGTCGACTCCACAGAAAAACGCGGCAGTATGATCGGTATTGAATGAGGCCGGTGGCCGCAACGGTGGCCGCGGTGCGCGCTGCGTCGGCAGCACAGCGATCTGGAACCTGTCGCGGGGGCCGCGGGGGCCCCGGGGGCCGCGGGGGGGGGGGGGGGGGGGGGGAGCGGGGGGCTTCGGCCCGCGTCACGGATATTAGCCCCACCATCCATCAGCCCCACACCGGCGCGCCCCGCGGCCCCCGCAGCCCCCGCGGCCCCCGCAGCCCCCGCGGCCCCCGCAGCCCCCGCCCACGCCTCTCATCGCTGCTTGAAAGGGAGCGCTCGGCATGGGGCCGCCTGGGGCACTTCACTCAAGGCACACTCTCGCAGAATGCGTGGAGGAGCGGTTAATGTTATCTTTAATTATGCTTGCGGACTTTGGCGGGCCGAGGGGAGGGACGGGGCGGCGGGGCGGGACGGGGGGGGGGGGGGGGGGGGGGCCGCCAACAGCCAATTTTCTACTCTCTCTGTGCCGCTGAAAGGCTCCGGGGCCTCTGAGATTAGGGCGACAACAAGAGGCCAGGAGCATAGCCAGGAGCATGGCCAGGAGCAGGGCCAGGAGCAGGGCCAGGAGCAGGGCCAGGAGCAGGGCCAGGAGCAGGGCCAGGAGCAGGGCCAGGAGCAGGGCCAGCGGAGACGTCCAGTCCAGTCGACACCCCGATGGAGTCGCAGGGCCAGGAGCAGGGCCCCCCCCCCCCCCCCATACGGCTCGCTGTCTCTGTCCACCCCGCCAACGGTCCGTAACCACACGTGCGCTCGTCTCTGTCGCAGTGATGGCCGACTTCTACGGCGACACGGTGCAGATCCTGTACCTGGGGGACGCCGGCGCCGTCCCGCAGAGCGACTTCCTCGTGCACGTGCAGCAGGTCGCCGACTGCCTGGACTGTGAGTGCGACATCCCTCATCTGCATTCATGGCTGCTCCCCGCCACGCTGAGCACCGCCGTCTTTTTGCAGTGGACGTGACCCCCGTGGCCAGGGCAGACCAGGCGGGCCCGGACGACGTCCCCCCGCCGGCCTGCGTCGTGGTCCTGGACGCCGTGCGCGGCACCCTGCTGGCGCCCGCCCTCGAGCCGCGCTCCCCGCACCACCTGGCGTGCAGCTACCAGTTCAGGCGCCGGCCAGGTCAGCACAAGCACGTTGCACGTGAGAGATAGAGAGAGAGAGAGAGAGAGAGAGAGAGAGAGAGAGAGAGAGAGAGAGAGAGAGAGAGAGAGAGAGAGAGAGAGAGAGAGAGAGAGAGAGAGGCAGATAGAGAGACAGACAGAGACAGACAGACAGAGACGGACAGACACCCAGACAGACAGAGAGAGAGGGACACAAGGAGCGGTAGGGACGACAGAGGACGCCCGGTCGAACAAATTGGGAGCGCCGAGTGGATGCGCTGGGTTCAACCTGTTGTCCCAGCGACCTACATTGCACACACACGCGCACACACACACACACACACACATCGCACGACATAAAGTGGGTGGGTGGGTAATCCGCTAAGTGCAGGCTAATGCCTGGTAATGGAGGGCTGCACAATCGAGTTGAAAAGATCGCGGGAAGAAAGGGGGTTTGCGTCAAGCGGCTGGGTTGCGGTAGCCGTCCCTGCCGCTACCGCCTGCCCGGGGGGGGGGGGGCACCACTCCTGAAAATATTGAACAGTGATTGAAATGTCAAATGACTGAATGTGACCGGAGAGTGACTGGAGAAAGAGTGGACGAAATTACTGAAAGAGACGGGAGAGCAAATTCAAATATTTTTCTTCAGGTTCTGCTCTGGGGACTGATGCAACAGTGTAAAGGATTTGGTCAATGTTAATCGTGCCACATTAACCTCACCGGTTAAAGCGGTGTTCTCTCATGCGCAGTGTCCTGGGTTCAACTCTTGCCTCCACCTTCAAATTTTTTTCAAATGAAGACATCGCTTTTACCGCCCTGAGACACTCTGCGTTGTCTCGAAGCTGTCTGCGTGGTGGGCCCGAGTAGCGTCTCAAAAGTGTATTTGGTGGAAAAATTCTCGAGACATCGCTGATCTACCTTTTTTGTACGGGTTACCCTTCGCGCCCGCTCTCACCGCCCCGCCCCCGCCACCCCCCGCCCCCGCTTCCCCGTCCCCCGCCCTTCTGCGCTACTTTCTGAAGCCGCTCGCGCCCCGTCTCAACCCGAGCATTTTTGAGCGTCAGATAATGCGTTGGCGGGCAGGGCCCCACACAGGGCACCACAAGGCCCCACATTGACGGCGACCCCTGTTCTATTCATCTCATTCCTTACGCCTGTCTTGCTTTCTCTATTCTTGCCGCTTGTTCATGTTCATATTTCTCTCCCCCCTCTCTCTCTCTCTCTCTCTCTCTCTCTCTCTCTCTCTCTCTCTCTCTCTCTCTCTCTCTCTCTCTCTCTCTCCTATCAGTTCCCCTTCCTACCTCCTTTCGCTCCCACAAACACCCCCCGCGCTGTTCTCTGGAATCTGGTGCGCGTTGCTTGGAGCGTGACGCGTCGCCATCACAAGCATCCCTCCCTTCACTGTCAGTCGGGTTGCATGCATTCCATACGGTACATACACACACACACACACACACACAAATTTTTGTGGAACGAGCGTTGAACGGCATGTTTTGACGGATGTGCGATCAGCTCTGGAATGGAAAGGCTCGTCGCTCGTCGTCCCGCCGGTGGTCGCGGTCCTCACCTCATGGTTGGAAGGGCGTCTCCGGTTCCAGCCGCCTCCAGCAGGCCCTCCAGAAGCCCCTCCCCCCCCCCCCCCACTCGTACCTCTCTCGGAAACGGAAGTGCTCCAGCCCCGAGTCATTCAGCAAGAATCCTCCGTGTTTCCGCTTGTGGGCTGACAAAAAGAGGTGCAGCCACCGCCCCCTCCTGTCTCCGGCCCCGGACCGCCTCAACAAGTGGCGCAGCTTAACGTGGCTGCCCCCTCCCGTCCCTCCCCTCCTCCCTCCTCTCCCGCCCCCTTCCTTCGTGAGCCACTACCTAGGTAAACAGACCACACCTAACCTTCTAAAACAACGAGAATATAGAACAAAAGAAGTTGTCCGTAGCGCGTGGGGGGGGGGGGGGGAGGATTTGGAAAACCACACAAAACTCTTGTCAAACGAAATAACGTAAGTCGAGTTCCACGCGGATCCCAGACCAGAGAGTGGCACAGAAACAAAATCAGAGCGGGTTCTTTTTCTATTTTTATCTTCAACCCGTTTTTTTCTTCTCTCGTGCCGAGCCGGGCATGGCGAGTTGAGGGGTTGGGCCAGGCTGGGCCACTGAGCCGAGAGTCCGAGATGACTTTCAGATTGTGTTTTTTCGCACCTTGCCGCTGCTGCAGCCGCTGCTGCCGCTGGGCGATGCGATGTACATAAAACAGCAGGGGGCGGAGAGACCGTCAGCCGCCGAAATATCAAGGCCGTCTTACTTACTTTTTGGAAATGTTCGTTTTTTGGAAATTTCAGTTTTGATCTTTTCTTTCAAATCCGCTCAGGGGGAAGGCCGGTTGTGCGGCGGGTGTCAGCCTGCAGGGTGACGCGGGGCAGGGCCAGGACAGCGACGAGGATGGCGACAACGGCGAGGCGCGCACCCAGAAAAGTCGTTTCTCGGTTTGAGACCAGATCGGAGATTTTGAGAACATTGGGATTGGATCCAGCACCCAGAAAAACGTAGTCTTGGGAAAATGAAGTCTACTTTTGCTTTCATGGAAGTCAAATGAGACTTGATTCAAATTTAAAACTTTGGTTTAAGGCTACTTTTAGCTTAGACCTAGAAAAATGTTCCGTCGAATCACGTCTAAATAGACTTGATCCAGCCAAGGTCAAATTAGACTTGATTCAAAGCGATTAAACTTGATTCAAGACAAATTTGGATTGAACCAAAGAAATGAGTATTAAATAAAGGATTTCGTGTCTTAAATCAAGAAGTCTATTTTCTGGGTGAGAGGATGTTCTCAATACGCTCTTGATCCAATCGCAATGTCCTCAAAATCCCCGGTCTGGTCTCAAACCGAGAAACGATTTTTCTGGGTGCGTGGGCGACACAACACTCTCCCGGCCGTTTTCGGCGAAAGTAAAAATGTGTCCTGCCGGCGTCGTGCCGGGTCCGTAGCCGACGCCTGGAGCTGCGTGTTTGCTTCGAGCCACTTGACTCTGCCGCCCTCGGTCTCACACGGCGGGGCCGGGGCCGGGGGACACCTCACTGCCGGCCCCGTGGCTTCTGTCAACACGCGCGCAGCGCCTCGCCGACTCCGTGGCAGAGAATCAACCGACGGAAGACCCACAGCTTTTGGCGCTGTAACCTAACCTAACCCATCTTAACCAAACCTAACCCAACCTGACCTAACCCAACCCAACCTACCTACCTAACCTAACCCAACCCAACCCAACCTAACCTAACCCAACCCCTCCCCCCCCCCCCCACCACTCCGCGGTGATCACCCCAACGGCTTTCTATGCAGTGCGGTATTAGGGGAGCACCGCCTACAGGATTACTTTCCAATTTCCAGGAAGCTGCATCTCCTCTCTCTCTCTCTCTCTCTCTCTCTCTCTCTCTCTCTCTCTCTCTCTCTCTCTCTCTCTCTCTCTCTCTCACTCTCTCTCTCTCTCTCTCTAACCCGCAATAATTAGCTGCACGCATGCGTCCCTTACGATAATGCACCGCTCGTGCTTTCGTTTGCACTCAGAGGCGACTTTTGCGTTGTTTGTGTGTCCTTGTTCACCACCAGGCGGTAACAATCCGCTGCTTGGCTGGCTGTCTTCGTCACGTTATTCCCCTCCCCCCCCCCCCCCGAATCCTCATGCCTTTTTTTCCCTTTTTCATCAATCCGTTTGCGGCGCCAACGCTTCCAGATCGAATCACGGAAAGAAGAAATCCCAGCAAACAATTAAACGATCACCTCTCCTTCTCTCTCCCTCTCTCACGCGGACTGGACTCCCACACCCACGTACACATCCGCACGCGACGCGCACGGTAGGCCTCGATCTCTTCATCTCTGTCTCTGCCATGCCGTGGGCAGCCGTGGGAACAGAGACGGAGAACGAGTGGGATGGATAGTCCAAAACCAATGTTGTTCCACGCAGCTCTGTGTCAGCGCCCACGATACGACGACGCCACCCGCTTTGCTCCTTGATTGGTTTTGTGGGAAAAAATCAATCTCCATGCGCCTCATCGTTAATGACGGCCCCTGTGCGTGCGCGTGTGCGTGTGTGCTCAGGCACACATGTCCAGCAGGAGTGGACCGTCCGGCGCGGCGGGGGGTGAAAGGGGGGGGGGGGGGTCGTGTGGGCGTAAGTGAGACCTGATCACGCTACACGCCCCCCCCCCCCCCCCCCCCCCGTGACCGCAGGAGCGGAGCGGTTGTCGGTGTCGGCAGCAGGAGGTTTGCCGCGGCAGGGGGCCCGTGGGCCCGTCCTACGCCCAGCAGACAGTGTTGCCATACTAATATGCGTTAAATTCCCGCACGATTTATGGCAATCTGTCGAATAGATAGGTTTCAGCGCGGCTCAGAAGCGGAAGCTGGAGAACAAAAACACTTCCATACCGGGATCTCTCGAGAGCAGGTATGAGAAATATTGATGGGCCAAGGCCGCGTCAAATATGTTAAATATCCACCAAATTCACTGAAAACGCCATTCAGGTTTCTCATACCTGCCCCTCGGAGTTTCCAATCTGGAAGTGTTTGTGTTCTTCAGCTTCCGTTTCCATGTCTCATTGAAAACGTCTATTTGGTCAGCCGCCGCGCTCTGTTTCAAATTTCTTTTTCCTTTTTTCTCTCTTTGCTTTTCTGTCGGGGAAGCTGCGCGCTTGTGGCATCCCTACCATCTAGATTTTTTTTCTTTTGTTTTCACGTATTGTGAGTGTGGCAACACTGAGACGGGCCGACGCCTACTATCTCCGCTTTCGACTTGACTGCGCGCCGCCGGAGACAAACACGGCGCCATTTGACTCCTATTTACATTGCGATTCGCCCGTGAGAAATAGTCGTCATAGTGACGTAACAAGAGAACCTGCTTTCTGTCTTTGCCCGCACATCCCCCCCCCCCCCCCCCCCCGGTCCTTTTAAACTCACTTATTTGCTTTGTTTCCCCTTGGCGCATTATATCCTTGCTCATTGCTTACTTTCCCCTCACCTTTTCCCTCTCCCCCTCTCTCCTCTCCCCTCCTCTCTCTCTCTCTCTCTCTCTCTCTCTCTCTCTCTCTCTCTCTCTCTCTCTCTCTCTCTCTCTCTCTCTCTCTCTCTCTCTCTCTCTTTCTCTGCGCTCGCGGCCAGAAGTACTCACTCCGGTCACGTTTGCCGTAAACGGTTTATGTAAACGGCGGTGCGCATCTTCGGTACGAGTCGGGTGTGCATTACATGATGAAATGTCGTTCCAGGCCGCGGGCACGTCTGTCGCGCACACTGTCAGATAAAAATACCACTTCGGACAACTTTTCAATTTTAGATGGAGTACTGGGCGGACTCCCCCCCCCCCCCAAAAAAAAAAAAAAAAAAAATTTATATATGTCTATATTATAATATTCTACGATTCATCGGGTAAAAAATAAATAAAACTCTTTGCAGAGTTTTGCGGTGAATCGTGAAATATTGAGAACTTTCACTGAATCGGAATGTGTAAGACAACCGGACGCCGAGGCGGGGTGTCCCGCATCGCTTGTCACAAAGGTGGCGATTCGTAATACATGACACAGTCCGAGGGGAAAGTGCCTCCTCGGGGACTGGAGTCTCGCCGGCAGCGCACGCACAGCGGAATAAGGCGTGTCACTTGGCGATTCTTTTGATGCGTGCTGTACTCTGCCACTTGTACTCTGTACTCTGCCAGGTGGCGCCCGCCAGCGCCCGCCAGCGCCCGCTCAGCGCCCGCTCAGCGCAGGGTAGGCCGCCCGCCTGACACGGCTGCGCTCGCTCGCGCCGTCTGGCCTACCCTGCCAGGCGCTGAGGTGTCCTCTGTCCGCGTGACGCGAGAGTAAACGAAAAGAAAACAGAGTTGTGATGTGGCATTTCGCAGTCCTTTGCAAATAGGCAGGGAGTGAATTTCTCAACGAGAAGAAAATAACGTCGGCCAATTTTCGAGGCTATCGCGCACGCCACATATTAAAACCATGGGGGGGGGGGGGGGGCAGTGTGGGTGGTCAGGAGGCTGTTAAACCAGCACGCCGGGAGCGGTAGGGGGAGGCGAGGGGGGGCTCATAATGGTCCGGGGATTCGCTGCAAACCCTTAACCGCGCAGGGGGCCGTGCTGGCTCTGGCTTAGAGCCAGAATTTAATAATCGTGTCCTGTCCCCCACTAGCGGCACATAGTGCTGCGCGGCAGACAATAACGCCATGGACAGCAAACCGACCAACAAGTGACAAGTATTTTTTGTGTGTGTGTGTGTGTTTGTGACAACCACAGGCCGCTGCTCTCTCCGCCTCGAGTTCCACGACTTCGCCCTGGCCCCGGACCCCGCGGGGGGCCCGGCGTCCGCCTGCGACGGCTCCTACCTGGCCGTGCGGAACCACAAGTACTGCGGCCAGGACCTGGCCGGGACGACCCACGGTGAGAGTCTCACTCAGAGAAAAAGATTCTTAGGCTAAAAGCATTCAATGGCATTTTCTTGAATCAAGGCAATCTTAAAATAAAATGAAGAAAAAGAAAGAGCCCTGGGTCAAGAATGATAATCCTGAATGCTTTTAGAGTACGCTTTTCTGGGAAGCGAGAATTCGTTTCTCTGCGTACATCGGTACACAACATGTGAGCTCTCACATGTCGCTGCTAGGAACCATCATGTGTGTACTTAAAGTATTGGCAGACCTTGTTTGCTGCTTTGACGCAAGTCATGTTTTTATCCCCGGCGATCCTACGCCCTCGCCATTTTCCTCCTTGGACGACACAAACAAACAAACAAGAACCTGAATCGTAATGCTGCTTCCATGTCGAGCTCGTTACTCAGACCAGGATACGAAATGAGTCCAGGAGGAAGAGAGACGCGGTTGTAAATCCCGCTAGAAACAGGGGCCCGCAGCCACAGACGTGTACGTTTGGGGGTGTTTGTGTGGGCGTGGACAACCCCACTGAGATGTCTGCATTGCCCGCACAGGCCTGGCGTTCACCGTCACGGGCACCATCGAGCTGCCGTACCGCCTGCACAGAGACCTCGCCTTCGCGCGCTGGAACGTGACCTACACGCAGATGCCATGCTGACCGCACCAAGTTCTGGTCCCGATTTATTTATTTTACTCGTTGTGTTCAGCTTTCACTATTTGATTCACTTTCGTTCAAAAAAAAAAAAAAAAAAAACAAAAAAAAACGTGCTCTGTACATATCTTAGGTTTGTAGCGCAGCAGCCGGCAGCAGCGCCCTCGCCGTGATTGTATCGCGTTTTCTTGTTTGATTTTATGTTTCGACGTCAGTTCTTGTCTATTTGTGTAATTGAAAGTGTGAGTGAGGTTGGGGTTAGGGTTGCGAATGAAGTGACGATCGTAAGTAAACGTAACCATTTATTGCAATTAGCAGGCCACTCCAAAATGTATTCCTGTCTGCTGCCAGAGTTAGATTCACTTTCCAACACAAAACTCGCCATCATCAACAAATTATGTTTCGTCAATAATAATTGTAATAATAATAGTATTAATAATAATTTGATAATTGTAATAAAAATAATAATAAGCAACGGACAGCGTTTGCGCATAACCTGGCTCAAGATATCACTTATTTCTCACAGTTCAACACACGTTCAATAGCAGACAACGTCACCCGGAACACTTCACTTAAAAATCTAAATTCTAAGTTAGACCATGTGCTGGAAATATATTTGCGATAGTTATTACAAGGGTGGCAACCCTAGAAGAGTAGTCATCAGACTGATACGATAGTGTTCCCCATAAAACACGAGGGAACCTGGGATATGTGCACAGCGCCAAGAAAACAACTCGAGAGAAGAAAACATAGAGGCACCTTCCGAAACGCAACCTTAACATACAAGATATACTCAAAATATACTCACAGTTGAAGTTTTAAAAAAAGTTCATCAGTCTAAAAGTTTAATATAGAGTTGCTGGCAACGCGCTCCTCGACATTGAAAATGACACAATGAGACGAGAAAGTCTCCTCCATTTTCAAGGCTGCCATTAATTTACAGCCCGAAGCGCATGCGAAGCGAAGCGAAAGAAAAGGAAAATACATTTGCCTGGAGACAAGAGATAAGGGTGCGTCTTAAAATATCAACTTTCAGTTCTGCCACGTCGTAGGCACGCAGCTATTTACAACTCTCAGAGGGATTTGGTCTTGGCTCTCTAAAATGGTGCAGAGGGAGGGAAAGCGTCTAGAAACGTCTTAAATGTTAATTTGACACATTGCTGCGGGACGCACTGCACCGCCGAGTCCTGCAAAAGATGTGGTGGCTACATTACATTGTGATATCTTGTGTCCGAATCAGTCAACTCGATTCCACTGCCTCGACGGGCAGGTGCTTTGAAAACGGTGACTCTCACTGCGATTTCCTCCCGGTTCGGCGTCAGTAGCACGGAGTGCAGACGGCACAGTTTTCACTCGTATACTTAAAACGTAACTAAAAACCTTTCCTTCTCTTCATTTCAACATTTCGCGCTAACCTTGCGCGCGCACGCCACGGTACCTCTCCCTTTTCCCGTTCGAATTTTTATTTTCGCGAGAGCAGAAAATGACCCCGCAAACGACGCGACGACGACATCCCGAGGCCGTGACCGAGGCCGTGACCGAGGCCGTGACCGAGGCCGTGACCGAGGCCGTGACCGAGGCCGTGACCGAGGCCGTGGCGCAGACCGGCCGGCCTCTAGCCGATGAAGCGTATGTTGGTGAAGACGGAGGAGGCCGGGCGCTTGCGGTTGCAGAAGTTGATGGTGCGGCCGGTGTCGCCCTCGCGGGCCCGGTGGAGGCCGACGAGCAGCTGGATGACGTCCTCCCTCGACGGTGTGCACATGTACACGTCCGGGTCGTAGGAGCCTCGTGTGCGGGTCACCCGCTTCCACGGGTAGCGGCGGTAGTAGCGGGAGCGCTTGCGCACGCTGAAGACGCTGTCGCCGTCCTCGACCGGGTCCTCATCCGGGTTGGGCCCCGGCCCCGGCTGCGCCCCCGCCGCCCCCGCCGCCTCCTGGCCGCCCTCCACGTACAGCAGCGGCTGCACGTTGTACCGCCACGGGTCCTTGCGCACCAGGTCGGACAGCACCCCCGTCAGCTGGTGCAGGTCCACGTCGGAGAGGGCTTCCCCGCCGCCTAGGTCGTCGACGCCTGTGGGGAGATAACCGTTTCTGATCAGAGGGATGACTCGTAACGCGTCCTTGTGTGAGGAGATTATCCGACATCCCCCAGCCTAGTTCTGATTGAGGTTGTTTATTTGCCCTGCGGCCCTGACACAAGTCGTCAGTGCAGCGGCGCTCATGATCGTCTCAGACACTTCGGCGCCCCCGCTCCCACGCGCCCAGCCTCTCTCTCTCTCTCTGTCTCTCCCTCTCTCTCTCTCTCTCTCTCCCTCTGTCTCTCTCTGTCTGTCTCTCTCTCTCTCTGTCTCTCTCCCCGCGGGGCTCTCCTGCGGGGGCGAGAATAGTGCGCACGCACTGCCGCCAGCCTGGCCTAGCCTCCGCGTCACTGCGGGATTATTTACTGAACGTGACCCAAACTACCTACCTGCTCCCCCCCCCCTCCTCCGCCCCTCTCTCTGTCTCTCATTCTCTCTATCCCACTTCCTTGCCCCCTCCCTCCGCACTCTCTCCCACGGGATCAGAATCGAGACCTGCCAGCGGCAACGCCGAAACCATCAACGCTGACCGATCAATGACCTCACCCACTCCCCCATCATGTCCCACCGTTTTTTTCCTTCCCCGTCGAGCTAAATTGACCGAGCATTTAAATGTGTCATTCTCTCTTTATCGCCCCGCGATATCTCGCATGTCGTACATATACCCTCCCTATGTGTACTTGTGCCTTGGGAGGATGAGAAATAAAGGAGAAGAGAGACCGCACTGACCTTCGGGGACCTGTTCGAGGTGCATCGGCGAGGCGCACGTCAGCAGCAGCCCGGCCAACAAGACGACCCCCGACCGCAGCACCCTGGTCCGGACGGCCAGCTCCATCGTCCTGCGAAAGGGAGAAGACGCAGGATTAGGTTCGACTCTACCCTGCATGAAGATTTATTTCAAAAAAAAAAAAAAAAAAAAAAAAGGTTCAATGTGGGTCAAACCCAGAGCGTCCGAAAATTGCTCAAAAACAAGGCAAAAGGACGCCGATGTAGACTGCCGGGTCCGTTGTGGACGTGCCCCGGCGGGGTGACGCACGGCCACGACCTCGACCAACGTGAGAACGGCTGCGATTTGCAGTGACAGAGGTGGCCAATAACGTCACACGCCTCTCTCTCTCTCTCTCTCTCTCTCTCTCTCTCTCTCTCTCTCTCTCTCTCTCTCTCTCTCTCTCTCTCTCTCTCTCTCTCTCTCTCCCTCTCTCTCTCACACACACACGCACACACACACACACACAGAGCACTCTCCGCGGCGGGAGGCAAAGGGGAGGAAACCGGACGCAGAACGAGGGCACATGACGTCATCGCCGAACAGAATAACAAGTGACAATGAGAAGGTGGCAGCGCTGCGGAGGAAAGAGAAAGCGAGACGACACGCCAATAAGTGTAAAGACAGGGGAGCAGGGGCAGCGCCGGCACCCGACGGCCGTCATTTTAGAACATCTCGCGATTTCTCATATCATGAAGAATCCACTCTCTCCTGTGCGTTTGCCAGGTTTGGCTTCTTCTTGGTTAATAGAGGTTCAACGAGGATAAGAAGCGGGAGCTGAAGAACAAAAACACTCCCAGCCCGGAAGCTATGGAGAACAAGTATGAGAAATTTTGATGCACAAGGGCGGCGCCAAATATGGCAGATAACCTCCAAATTCACTTAAAACGCCATTCAAGTCTCTCATACATGCCCTCGAAAGTTTCCAGTCTGAAAGTGTTTTTGTTCTTCAGCTTCCGTTTTCAAGTCTCATTGGAAACCTCTATTATACCCCCTGTTTTCCGGCGTATCGGTAGACATCGCCCGCCCGCAACACGCGACCGTCCAGCCTGTTCTTGGCAAAGGGCAGCGTCCGCCCGCAGAGAGCGGCGCCGGTGGAGCCCGGCCCGGCCCGGCCCGGCCCGCGTAATGGAAAATATCGAGGCATGCAAAGTTTAAAGCCAAATAAACGCGGCGGTGCGGGGCGGGGCGGGGCGGGGGGGCGGCCGGCTCAAAGCGGCGAATAGCGCGTTCTGCACTCTGATTACCGCCCACCAGCGCCGAGCCTGCGACGCCACGGTTTCTGTGTGTTTTTCGCGTGTTGCTTGACTGCAGGGAGAGGCTTCACCGGCTTCACTCGGTTTCACTACTTGCTACGGCCGCTCCCGCGCTGTTGACTACCTCCCCCAGGTTCCCCAGGAGTGCCCGGCTCACAGCGTAGTATTCGGGGAACACAACACCGCGGACTGCCCCGCGCTGTTGACTACCTCCCCCAAGGTTCCCCAGGAGTGCCCGGCTCACAGCGTAGTATTCGGGGAACACAACACCGCGGACCGCGCCGCACTGTTCTGACGTGAACTGGGAGAAGCAGCTGTTTGCGGATTTTATCGGATGCCCATGAGCGGACGGAAATAGCAGCACGTACTCGCATATGCCGATTCCTCCAGAGCAGAGGCGGAAAATATGGTTAAATTAACGACGTAGGTTGTGAGTCAGAGCCTGTGGGTGACGTGACGTCGAGGGCCTCCTCCCGGTGTTCATGAATGTGTGTGTGTGTGTGTGTGTGTGTGTGTGTGTGTGTGTGTGTGTGTGTGTGTGTGTGTGTGTGTGTGTGCTGGACGCGCCCCCATCGTCACGGTATAGGTCATGACCCGAACCATGTTTTTCCAACCAGGACAGCGGCGCTGCCAGTGCCGGCCGGGGGTGTCAACGGGGGTCACGTATGTCGACAGAGGCTCGTGTGCACCAATCAGCTAGGAGGGCCGGCGGTAATAACCAATCAGCGGTTTTTGACCCCCTTCGGCCAATCACAGCACAGGGCGAAGCAGATTAGCCGCCCGAAACGAACGCGCGCGCCTCAAGAAAACTCATTTGCGGGACCCCAAATGAAGTGGATCCTCAGCCCCAGGTCCACACCGAGCCTGGTACCGAGGGGGCGAGCTGCTGGTGCAGACCAGGGGGAGTTCACGGCCAGCGACTGCAGACGTCACGGCTCGGGGGCGGGCCGGGGGCGGGCCGGGGGCGGGCCGGGAGCAGAGCAGAGCAGGCCAAAGGCAGACCCGGGGGCAGACGCACGTTTCCCAATATTTTGTATTATAATCGCCGCGACTTAGAGTGATTGGCTCTTTTCAAAGCCCTCTGTGCACCGGCAGGCGGGCCATTGTGACCACCCGGCTGGGCCCGGTAGGGCTCCCCGGTGCCCCCTCCGTCCCCCGGTACCCCCACCGCCCCCCGGTGCCCCCACCGCCCCCTGGTGCCCTCAGCAGCATCCGCGGGCAGGTGGAGCGTTCTCACAGCCCTCGAAGAAAAAGGGTGGCCGTTGGAACACACCGTGACATTTTGACGTCAGGGGGGCTGTGCGTGGGCGCCGAGGCAGGCTGAAGCGGACGGCCAGAGCCGGGCCGGGATGGCCGGGGCGCAGCGCGGAGCGGAACCGTGCACCCTTTGACCACTTTGACCCGACTCTCTCTCTCTCTGATTTCCGATTTCTCCGAGATCGCGCATCCTTCTCTCCCTACCCGTGTCTCTCTCAAGCCCACGGTCTGACCCCTCTCTCTGTCTCTGTCTGTGTCTGTCTGTCTGTCTGTCTGTCTGTCTCTTCCTCTGTTAACATTTTCCTTTTCTTCGAAGCTCGGAAACATTAACATTAGAAATTTTGTGGTAATCCCAACAAGGAGATTTTCGTCGCCGCGGTGCTGTAGTCGTGCTCAACCGCGCCTACTTTATCTCTACATGAATAAAAAAGAAAAGAAAAGAAAGATTCGATGCAGTAGCGAATTTCTCGCTGATCCAGCGAATTCTGACCTTTGAAATCGTGTCTCTAGATTTTTTGGCTGTCAGCGAATTTTTCGCTGGAGCAGCGAAAAAAATACGGATACGCATATTTTGCGAACAATTTTTTTCCGTGTTCCCGCACCAATCCCGCCTAACTTTTTACCTCGCCGCAGCCAGTTCGACGGGTACACTGCCTATCCTCCGGTCCCATATCCGGCAATTGTTTATATCTTCCTCCTCCCCCTCCTCCTCCTCCTCCCGAAACGCCCTGGACTGGCCCGCCCCTGCCGGTCGCAGCCCGGCCACTGGTGGCCATGGCGGTTGACAGGTACAGGCGCAACTGTTTGAAATCCCCTTGTCTTTCCCGCGTCCGCAGCTTTGAATAAAATCCCGTCGTTACGTGAGATAGACAAAAGCCTTGGGGGAAGAAAAAAAGGTTTGAGCGTCCGGGCGGCCGTCTCACCGCGCCGCCGTGTGCAGCAGCAGTGGGTATGACAGCGGTGTAACTCAGCGCCGCCCATTGTGGCGCCCCCCCGCGGCCCCCGCTGCCCCCGCTGCCTCCGCGGCCCCCACGGCCCCCGCGGCCCCCGCGGCCCCTAACGCACAGCCCGCTCTGTGTAGTCCTCCGCACAAAAGGGCGGCGGTGGCGACAGCTTTTCGACAAGGCAGCGGGGGCGAGACAATCGAGCGTTAAAACGGCGCTCGGGGAGCGGGCGGTGCAGGGCGTCCTCCTGTATAACGGCGGGGGAGACCCGGCACCGGCTATAAAGGGCACCCTGACAAAAGTTATAAAGAATACAAATTTTTAAAAAAGCATCCCCTGGAATTGCGCTTGATTGCGTGAAAGTGCACGCGCGCTGCAGAGACGGCGACTGTATCTGATTCCTTACGATTATTATTGAGTTCCGCCCACCGGCGTGGGAGGGGGTCAGGGTGGGTCAGGGGGAACGATGACGACCCCCCGGGGGGCCACCGCGGGCAGAGTGGGTCTTTGAGCGGTAATATGATTGTCGAGCCGAACCCTTCCTCGTCACGGTTCGATACTGTTCCTTCACGCCCCACTCCTGGGAGTGCGTCACCACTCACTCTCTGTCTCTGTCTGTCTGTCTGTCTGTCTGTCTGTCTGTCTGTCTCTCTCTCTCTCTCTCTCTCTCTCTCTCTCTCTCTCTCTCTCTCTCTCTCTCCGTCTATCTCTGCCACGTCAGGCGATGACGATGACTGCTGCATCCTGGAGTCCTTTCTTTCAGGAACCGTCGTCTCATAATACGGCCCTCTCCTGCTTCACGCAGAAGAAAGAATAAAAGAAGCAGTGCGCCGCGAAAAATGCCAGACGAAAATGATATTTTGTTTCCATCTTGAAGTTCGGAGCTCTATGGAGCCCGCGGGCCAGGCCCCAGGCCCCAGGGTGCCGTCGTGCGCTCGAAAGCCATAGGCCAGCCCAGGTCAGAGCAACAGGCTCTGGGCCGGGGCGGGGCGGGCGGGGCCCTGCAGCCGCCCCTGGCAACAAGTGACTCCATGTGAATCGCCAGTTGGCTCTAGAAGGGGGAGGGGGGTTGGGGTTGACCGGAGCGGGGACCCACGGGGGCCGGCCAGCGGGAAGAGTCGCGGAAATAGGGTTAAGGAAAAGGCACGCAGTGACCCCCGCGTAAGTGGAGCCACCGGCCACCACCTGTGGCCTCTGACCTCTGACCCCGCGGCAGAGCAGCATCCTCGGGGGAGTGCCTGGTGTGCCTCGCCTCAGTCTTTGTGATTTCATAGTACTGTCACAGGAATTAATGAATTTCATTAAACGTTTTAGAGTTAATTTGTTTATTAAACACAGTTTTAAAGGACCCCAAAACTAAGAAATAAAAAAATAAAACAAATTCAAACGGAAAAAAGATTACGAAAAAGTTTCCTCAGTTCAAAAACCGTCGAGAAAGCACAAAAAATTCATTTGTGAGACATTTGAAAAAAAAATCTCAAGCCTTGCGGGAATCCGAGCAACAATGCTACATTTCCGCTTGTAGGCACTGCCAGGTTCCGTCCAAGGTAACGTTAAAGTCAAAACGGGGGAGTTACGCAATTAATGGACGTCGTGGTGATTACCGACATGACCCAATCTGGTGGTGGTTCGATCCCAACCCCCGGCCGTCGTGTTTTTTGCTGCTGACCGGCTGCCAGTATCAGTTATATGAGAGCGCTGATACGCAATTTTCCCGACTACACGCGTGTCGCGTGTTTTGGTTTTACTGGGTGCCACTATTGTCCCCCCTCTAAAAAAAGATGAAAACAAAATTACATCGCAAAACGAGAAGTGATACTCTGTCCCTAGGGGACGCCTGCCGCAGCCGCACCACGGGCGCCGGTCATCGGCGGCCATAGGCGGCCACGGGCGCCACGTGGCCGGTAATTAAATGGGAAACTTTTTAATGCCGCCGAGGATAACGGAAGCCACGTTTTCAGCGCGTCGGATTAAAACTCGGCCTGCGGTGGAACTATGTATAATAGGGTCCAGGGTCCGCCTAGTCTCTAACGCTTGGCGGCGCACGCCTGACATTCCAGGCGGAATGTATTTCCGGTTCGGCGAGGTCAGGGAACCACTTCGGCCTCCCATGGACTCTCCTATGGGCGCCCATCCAGTCCACGGCCTCCACCTTCTACCCCTTCGGTCCGCACGGGCTGCGACGGGGTGCACCAAATTTCCCAGAATGAAAGCGCCGGGGGCATCCCATCTCCCATCCCACTCTGACTCACAGCGTCGTGCCCCAGACCACAGTCACGCCAACGCCTGCGCCGGCCGCACCGCGCCGCCATCGATTTGGGAGTCACCCTCTGACCTCTCTGTCGCACGCCCGCGCGGAATTAGCAGAACAGGGTGCGAGAGATAGATAGATAGATAGAGAGAGAGAGAGAGAGAGAGAGAGAGAGAGAGAGAGAGAGAGAGAGAGAGATGACCGCGAGGATGTCCAGGACTCTAGGTCACCTCGGGCATGACTCACCATTTATCACAGGTTTTTCTCTCCCCTTTTTTAGGCGAAATCTTAAGCTGCTGACAAGAGGCCCGGCCAGTAAGTCTTTTCACAGATGACTGCGCATGACTCTGCGCGCCCCATGGACTCGCCACAACCATTGGCTGATTCTATTTGCCGGGAAGGGAGAGTTTTGTTTGCCTTTGTGCCCGGCGCGGTCGGCTCCTCAGCCCTCGGCTCAGCCCTCGACTCAGCCGTGCTGACCGGACCGCAGGGCTGCCAGAACTGCCCCCCCCCTCTTCCTCCAACGGCTGCCCCATGCCTGACCGGATTCGAACCGCATCTGCGCGATGGGTCCGGGTTGGGTCCGGCACGGGACGGGTGTTCGCCTTCTCGCCTCCGGAGAGTCGCCGGGGACCTCTCGGAACCTCCTGGGACCCCCGGGGAGCTCCGAGGGGTCGCCGACGTGCACGATAGCGGACTGCCTCTGTGACCGCCTCTGCGGATGTGCAGCCGCAGCGGCAAACTTCCGCCCGCACCCAACTTACATTGCAGCGCCTCCAGTTCCAAGTGCCCCCCCCCCTCCCCTCCCCCGCCGCCCCCGGCAGCCCTCGCTGCGGTTTGCTGCACAACAAGAGGGCGCGGGGGCGGTGCGTGGGCGGCACAGCAATTACAAGAGAAGCCGCAGATAATTTAAAAAGTGCGGCCGCCGGCCGCTACGGACGGCTGCCTATGGCTAGACAGGGGCAAAAAAGAGCGAAGTCAAAAATGTCACTGGGCGAGATCGAATTCGGATGCTATAACAAAATACAAGATCTTTGCGACTTTCGAAATTTGTTTTCGATCACCGGAAGGGGTCGCGCAGGGCACCCGAATGGGCCATAACTGCCCCTTACAGCAGTAAAAATCAATGTGGCAGAAAAATTTTGAAAATATTTTCTAAGGTCAATTTGACAAAATAGGGCTCTAAAGAGCTTAAATTTCAAGGAAAGCGCTGTAACTTTTACGGGTTTTGAGATATCGACGTTTTTAGTCCTAAATTCGCAGAAATCTAATTTTGATTTATTTTCGCACTTAAAACGCTGATATCTCAAAAACCGTAAAAGCGTTTTCCTTGAAATTTAAGTCCTTTGGGGCCCTACTTTGGAACGGTGATCGAAAACAAATTTCGAAAGTCGCAAAGATCTTGTATTTTGTTATAGCATCCGACATTTTTGACTTCGCTCTTTTTTGCCCCTGTCTAGCCTATGGCGCTGCTTGCCTGGCCCCGTAGAGACTCTCACATCCCGGCCCACTACTTTCCCGTGAATTCCGGCCCATTTCCTGCTGCCTGCTGCTGCCCCTCCCTCTCCCCCTCGCCCGCTCACCGCTTCTTCTGCTGCGCGGCCTCCGACTTCTTCCGACGCAGCCTCGCCTCGGCGCCTGCGGAGCCCCGGATAGGCAAGCCCGCCGCACACGGATGTCGTGCGGGTCTGCCTATCCTCCACTTCGCAGGCGCTCAGCTGCTGTGGCTCAGACATCGCAATTATTCTTCTCCAATTCTTGCTCTTATTCTCGTTCTTTCTTTTTCTTGTTCTACTTTGTCGTCGTCATCATGATCATCATCGTCTCATGATATCATCATCGTCATCGCCATCGTCATCATCGTCATCATGATCGTCATCGTCTCATGATTATCACCGTCGTCATCATGATCATCATCGTCTCATGATCATCATTATCATCATCATCATCGTCGCCATCGACATCACCATTACCTCCTCCTCCGGGTCATCAGCGTCCACTCCATTGAGCCATTGTCACTGCTCCTCTGGGGGTTTGGCCGCACGCGGTTCGCCGGCACGCTGCCAGCGCGGGTTTCCAGCCCGCCGGGCGCCAGGCGCGTGACCCGGCAGGTGGCACGGGGCCGGCACGGGGCCGGCACGGGGCCGGCACGCGACACAGACAGGCGCGATGCAAGATAAGCGGACAGCAGGGACACAATGTCAAGCGGCGATGTGGCAATTTTTAGGGCCGCATCTTTTCCCGCACTTTTTGGGATTGATGATTTTTCGCGGATATGCAAATAGGGTATTCTCTGTATCCGATCGGTGGATCACTTCACACGATACACACACACCCACATCAGGTCGATCAATTTTTTTTTAAAATAACACCGGCACAAATTTAGTGGAAACCCATTTTTTTTAGTCGACTAAATCTCCCCATTGATACCACCATTGAAATCAAACGGTGAAATCAACCGAAGGAATGGCGAAATCGACCAAACACACTGTCGAAATCATCCCCCCTAAACAAACTGTCGAAATCGACGAGAGAGAAAAAATAACCCGGTCGAAATCAGCCCCCACTTTAGTTTTCCCGCAACGCTTGTCCACCGTGTTACCTTACCTGGCGTGGCGTACTCCTGTGCTCGCTCGTGTGCTCCGGCCCAGACCCTCTCCTCTCACACCGTCACCCACGCACTCCACACGACGTCGTAACGCGAACACACCCCGATCGCGTTCCGCTCCCGCTCGGCTGCGCTCGGCCCACGTCCCTCGCCGAGTCGAGTGTTTCGCGAAGTAACCCGTCGGCCAGCCAGGGCTCGCCCCTATATACCGCCCGCCCCGCCACCGCCACCGCCACCGCCACCCCCTCCCGGCCCGGACACGGCGCAGCCGCCCCGCGCAGCACGCCGCCGCAGCATCGCACAGCTGCTTCTGTGAATTGGATCAGCGTCAGTGCATCGAGCAGACGATTGTTTTCGGGGGAGCGGCACAGCGGCACCAATCCACCGGACCCACCGCTAATTCACCAACGAGGCTGTCACCACATGTGACACGGAGCTTCGCACTCGAGCTGGCACTTGAACTGATATCGCGGCATGGTTCGCGGGTTCGAATACCACTACGGCTCTGGACGGCCGCGCGTGTGTAATACCCCTGATAGCGTCTCAAGGGTTCTCTCTCCGGTCAGGAACTCTCCGTGACCTGCTCCGCCTGAATCGATTTGGAAGGGGAAGGAAAATCGTTGACCGGCGGCAGAGAGGATCGAACCCATGACGCAGAGTATGACGACTAAGGCGTGGAAGAAATATCAAGGTGGCGTTTCTGTGTAAACACCGGTCGAGACATGGGCGCGGGGTTGATGTAAACACGAGAGGCGCGGGAGTCAAGGAATCCCTTTTCATCTCCGTTATTTATTCCTTTTCTTATTCGCTGCAGAGAAATTGTTTACGAAGAAGGTGTGTGTTTGTGTGTGTGTGTGTGTGTGTGTATGTGTGTGTGTGTGTGTGTGTGTGTGTGTGCTCCTCGCCTCCGAGCTCTGTCACCCTGCCAGCGTTCTGACTCGGCGGCATTCTGTTTCTCCTCGGCGCCATCCGTCCGAATTGAATACACGTTCCGGAAAAAAAAAGGATCCAGGGGAAGCGGGCAAGGGGGGCGCGGGAGGAGATAACGCGGTCTTGGGGAGAAAGAGAGAGAGAGAGAGAGAGAG